>JAKSZT010020074.1:7575922-7634263 GCA_026826555.1 Tolypeutes matacus | reverse complement strand
TCCCCCAGGACGCCGAGGACCGTCCAGTCGTGCTCCTGGGCGGGGGGATGACACAGAGCTCCCCCCAGGACGCCGAGGGCCGTCCAGTCGTGCTCCTGGGCAGGGTAGGCTGGCCAAAGGACACAGCGTAGTCCGAGGACCCCAAGGAAGCTGACTCCTTCGGAAGAGGGGACACTGGGAGCCATGTCAACAGGAATCACTAGGGCCACGTGGACACACCCAAGACGAGACACATGGACATAAGGGGTCGGGAGGGCCCCTGCACCTTGGCCTGGAGCTTCTCTCTGACTCCCTGTGCAGATAAGCCCTGAAGGAGAGCACAGCACAGCAAAGACTGGGAAAAGCGTTTTCCTTTTTATTTTTATTTATTTATTTTTGTGCACTCCTAGTAATCAAGGAAAGCTGTCATAACACTAGCTGGATACAAGCTTGAGGAAAAGGCACCTCAGAGTCTAAATTCCAACAATACATTAAAATATCAAAATGCCCAGTTTCAAGAAATGGTCACCAAACATACAAAGAAACAGGAAGCAATGGCCCAGGCACAGAAAAAGATTAAAATATTAGAAACCATCAACAAGGAGGACCAGACTGGGACATACCAAGACTTAAAAAAAAAAAAAGTGATCCAAAATATGCTCAAAGAGCTACAGGAAAACATGGACAGAGAATTAAGGACACTGGGAAAATGACAGATGAACACAAAGATAATATTAACAGAGATGGAAGTCATGAAAAGGAAGCAAACAGAGCTGAAGACCACAGTAGAGAAATTAAAAATTCCCTAGAGAAGTTCAACAGCAGATTGGAGCTGGCAGAAGAATCAGAGAAGCTGACGATGAGACAAATGAAATTGTACAGTCTGAGGAGCAGAACAAAGAAAGAAAAGTGAACCGAGCCTGAGGAAGCTGTGGGACTCCATCAAGTGAACCAATATCCACACTGTGGGAGTCCCAGAAGAAGAAGAGAGAAAGAGGAAGAGAGAATACTCAAAGAAATAATGGCTGAAAACTCCCCTTATTTTAATGAAAGACATAATATCCCCATCCCAGATGCTCGATGAACCCCAAACAGGCTAAACCCAAACAGACCCAGGCCAAACCATGTCATAATCAAACTGTCGAATGCCAAAGATACAGACTTCTGAAAGCCACGAGAGAGAAGCAACGTGTCACATACAAGGAAGCCTCAAAAAGATTAAGTGCTGAATTCTCGCTGGAAAGCAGAGGCAAGACGGCAGTGGGATGACATGCTTAAATTGCTGACAAGAAAAAAACCGCCAACTGAGAATACCATACCCAGCGAAACTGTCTCTCAAAATGAGGGAGATTAAGACATTCCTAGACAAAGAGAAGCAGAAGGAGTTCATCACCACTAGACTGACCCATCAGGAGATGCTCAAGAGAGTTCTGCAGGTTGAAAGGAAAGGACAGCAGACAAAAGACCGAAGCCGCCCAAGAAAATGAAGATCTCCAGTGAGGGTAACGACATGGATAAACCTAAGTGCAAGTGTTATTCTATTTTTGGTTTGTAACTGTACTTTTTACTTCCTACAGGATCTAAAAGGCAAATGAGGACAAAACGAGCTGTTAGAGGGCGACAGAGAAAAACAAAAGGAAAAGTGATGGAAACGGCAGCATCATGAGGTGACTTGGCAATTGACTATTTGGGGCATAAGAAAAAAAGCAGAAAGTGATGAAGCCCCAGGGTGTGAGGCCAGGGTGAAGGGAGAAAGGGGCTCAGGGACTGAAACAGGGCGGCTGGGGGAAGGTGGGAGTGGGATGAAGAGGGCAGCAGCCTTAAGGATGCGCCTTGGGACGCTGGCAGGTGCCAGCCAGAGGCTGCCCTAGGCAGGTCATGGGGCTGGACTGGCTGGAGCTGCTGGTGTGCGCCCGGAGTGGACACCTGTAGACCATGGTCTGGGAGTTGGGGGAGCCCTGGAGGACGAATGGCTGGGTAGATGGTAAAGGGTGGGCAGGAAAAAGGCAGCTGCAAAGAGTGGGCTCGAGGGGGGAGGAGCTGCATGCTGCAGTGTCCCAGACCACAAAGGAGAGGGACGCGTGAGCAGGGGAGAGCAGCCGGGTCCGCAGGCGGGCGGAGGCGGCACTGGCCTGGCTGCCGCTGGGCAGTGGACGCTTGGGAGAACATCTCAGCAGGCAGCGACGCCGGGAGTCAGGCTTCAAGGGGGAGGGCCAGTGTTGGGGTAGGAGGCAAAGCGGATGACAGTTTTGGGGAACAGCAAGGTTTTTACAGCGTCAGAGGAACCAACCAAAGGCGTGTGCTCACTCACGTGGTTCGTGTGCCAGCTGCCGCGGTGGAGAGGGGGAGGACGCAGGGCTCATGGACCGAATCAGCCCACACACTCACCCACACACACTCACACACGCTCGCACACACCGTCATATTCACTCTCGCACACACACACGCCGCATGCTTCCTCACAGCTCTCACACTCGCACAGACAGCGGGGGGCTGCGCCAGGACACGAGAACCCAGGCGTGACGGGCCCGGCCGCACGGCCCATGAGGCCGCAGCCAACGGCCTGGAACACGGGCACTGAGGGGCCCTTCCCTGCCCCAGAGGAACGGGAGGGCGAAGGCGGAGATTTTCAGGGGAGAGAAGGGTGCTTTAAAAGAGATTTTAAACTTTGTCCACCGTAATGTTTTGAGATTTATTTCAGATCTTCCTGCCTCTGCAGAGAAAAAACTAAGATGGAACTTTATATTTACATGAGAGTAAGACTTGCTGTAATCTCCAGGAGAATCCCTGGGAGTGTGAATTTTAGCTGCTACTCTTTACTGAACGCGAATTTGCCACTAACCTGTTTGCAAAAGCAACTCAGGGTGGGCAGCGGCCGGCAGCAGCTGCACAGGCTGAGCTCTGTCTTCCGCGGGGATGGAAGCCTGTCTGCACATCCTACAGGGGGTAGCGCCTAGCAAACCTCAGGGAGCGGGTGGAAACCGAGGGAGCGCAAAGTGCTCACAGCAGCTCCCGACACGCCGTGAACGTGCAATAAATATCACCAGTTATTAGTGGCTTTTTCTTTCCCAATTTTAATAGATGTGAACTGACATCATAGAAGCTCCGGCCTTCTGGACAGACACCTAGAAATAGCAGATGAGCCACGTGCAGCTTCCTGGGAAGGCAACCAAACAACCCTGACACACAGCTTACTGCCTGCACAGCTAGCTCACTTTCAGGTTACCCTGTTTTATCGGCATGCATATACAAATAAAAGAATAAAGCACTGTGGAAAACACTGCTAGTTTCCCATCCCACATCTCCTCTCCTTCCTTCCTTAGGAAAAGAAATCTGTTTTGTTCAGGACTGTGATGTGCTCAGCTAAAAACACTCGCTTCCTCAAACTCTGACTCCATTCTGGGCTCCTTTCTTTGCTTATTTTCCTCCCTAACACCATTCAAAACACATCATATTTTTTCTGTTACCTCTCCCTCCCTCCAAATGTGAGCTGCACGCAGCTCGTGTCTGTTCTGTCCGTCTGTCCCAGCACCCAGAAAGCAGGTGCTGTGACAGCTGAGGCAAGAACTGGAAAGGGGGTGGGGGTGGGGTGCAAAACAGAATGTGTGGCACAGGTTTCCAGGAAAGCTGCTGGCCTTTTGCTCTGCCCTACTTCCCTCCTTCCTCTTCCCACTCCTCCCAGGAGAGGTAGCAGCCACACTAAGGCTGGAGGACAAAAGCCACCAGGTGGGGCTGGGGGTGCAAAGCCTGGGCCCAGGTGACCTGAGCTGCGGCACTGACCCTGGTCCTGTCCTGGAACACGGATGCATCGGAACTTCTTGTCTGTGCCGCTATTTCTCAGGATTTCGGTTATTCATAGCTGAGCTCGTTCCTAATAAATAAAGATAGTTCACAGCAAAAAAGTCTTGCTATCTAGATATTCTGGAGATGAGCTGGAATAACAGGAAATTTAACTAACATTCAACTTTTCAGGCAGTTGACACAAATCCAAGATTGGTCACATCTCATCAACAGACAACGTCAAAGTGACATAAACAGAAGGGGCTCGAAAGCTCGCCTGTCATGTTTCCCATGAAAGTGCATTAAGGGGCCACACAGACTGTATGAATAAGGATGAATGGGAACTGTGTCAAGCTGGAAGGGCAAACCCTATTAAAAAATATGTGTATGAGTGTGTATGCATGTTTTTATGGGTGTGTGTATAAATAAGTTTTATATGTGTGCATTTAAATATACAGCTGTGTATACATAAATATATATAAATGGGTATGTATACATCAATACACAGATGTGTATATACAAAAATATGTATGTATGTGAGTATGTGTATACATCAAATATACGTATGTGTATCTACATAAATATATATGTGTATATACCTAAACATATGGCTTCATATATAAACATATATACATAGATATATACGGATATACATGTGTGTCCATAAATTTAAGGGTGTGTGCATATAAACATTTGTATGCCTATATGGCTATATGTGTGATTGTACGTGTACACGTATGTACACGCAGACGGTGCCGGCCGGCACACCACAGCAATCAGGTGCACACTCAGGTACACAGCTGTGCCTACACGCATGCACACAGAGGGTGCCGGCCGGCACAGCCACAGGCCCAGCCGGGGCTGCAGCGCCTGTGGGCTTCTTGCTGCTTGTCTGCCCCAGACCCCGCAAAAGAAACCCGGCGCTTCTGCCCCTCCTGACCACAGTTGCATTCCTGTCCCTTCAGGCTTTAAGCCCTGCTGAATGCTACATACCACTGTGAAAAACTACCTCTGGGAAAGTTTTAGAAACCAGGCATTTGTGCGCATTTATTGCCAGAGGCCACCCCTAGAGTAGGCTGTAGCTGGGGAAATGGACCTGTGCCGGCACCAAGGCTCTGCAGCCCAGCTGCCACAGACGTGACGCTGGGCCCGCGCTGTTTGTGTGTCCTCCTGCCTCCAGAATAAAAACCAGAGGGAAACTTCTGCCCACAGAGCGGCAGAGCTGACTCAGAGCACTTCAATATTCATCTGCAAAACGACCTGCAAGCATTGTGTTCTGAAGAATAGCAGGATTCTGCATTTGAAAGAATTTTCAAGCACAAAGAATACGAATTATCCAACATAAATATTGCATCAAACCTACGCAAAAATCTGACCTAGGGTTTCAAGAATCATACCTCATCTTAAAATAAAAATAACCTTTTGGAAGATTTATCAAAATAAAGACCAATGTCTCCACATAAGACTGCTGTGAACACCGTAGCAACAAATGATCCTGACAAGAACCCTCACAGGCACCAGAAAACCAGAAAAGGGTGATTCTCACAGGTCGCGCGTTAATTTAAAGGGGGGTCTTAACCTCCGAGAAGCCTGGCCGCCGCCACCACAACGAACGGTCAACGGACCGAATATCGCCCAAAGGGCACCCTGGGCCTCTGATGTAATGCGGACCAGGAGAGCACCAAAGCCAGCCTAACGCTAAAAACAGCAAGATCCTGCAAGACAAAGAAAGGCCAAGAAAACCGTTCAGGTCCAGTGAGACCTGGGGCTGGGCCCGAACCTGCTCTGCCAGGGGCGTGTCTGCTGGGGAGGCCACGACCACTCACTCGCTCTGCAGCAAGAGCCGCGGCCTTGGAGACGGCCTTGGAGATGGGCTGAGGCTCGGCAGGGAGGACGGGCAGCACTTTACAGTGTGCGCATGTGCAGGGGAGGAAGTGGGAGCACGCAAATGTGGCAAAACGTCAGAACTGCTCAGTCTAGGGGAGCGGGTGGAGCTCCGAGGCTGGGCGCCTGCTTCCCATGTACAAGGTGCGGGGTTCAATCCCTGGTGCCTCCTTTAAAAAGGGGGGGGGGAAACAACAAAAAACACCAACAAAACTTTATCCACGTAAAAATGTTTGCCCAGCTGTGTGTGCACACACACAGGACCTAGAAGGATATGTCAAACTGCCTGTGATTCTAGACGACTTTTGTGTGCTTTGCTTCTTGTGTTTAATTTTCTATATTGCACAATTAACTTAAAAGTTTGAAAAAAAAGTTAAAAAAGCAACAACAAAAAAAAACCCAACCAGTCCGTCTAGCTCAAGGCTATCCAGGAATTCACTGAACAAGTTCTGCAACATTTCTGTAAGTTTGAAATTTTTTTAAATCAAAGTTTTTTAAAGTAAGAACAAGAGAGTACCACAATTTTCAAAAACCATCAATAGGGAAAGGAAGGGCAAGATTCGTTGAAACACTGAAATTGCTTGGAAACACCTATGTCTAAGTAAGCCATTGAAGGGTCAAGATGCCAGCGCTGCCCTGCAGAGGTGGGCTGTCAAGCCTGTGCGCGTGCCCACACGAGCCGTTTCCTAAGCTCGGGAGGAGGACAACGACTGCCCACCGTTGAGGGCAGCACAGATTCGGGGGTGGGTCACGTCCTCTGCGGAGGGCGGGCAAACTCTCCTTTTCCCGACGCGGCCGGAGAAACCGAGAGCCCCCGCGCCCTGGCCCTGGCCGGCCCCCGCAGCTGTCCGCGCACCGCAGGCGTCCCTCCCGGCCGCCTCGCCCAGGTCTCCAGGGCGCCGCCCGCACCCAGGCCACGGCAGCTCGCGTTCCTCGCGCTTCTAACCCCGAGTGGCGGGGCGTCTCCGCACTCCTCACCTTCCGCGCTCCTCCCGGGTTGCGGCGAAGCTGGCTCTCCCCTCCAGGCAGCCCCGGCCTGCACACGCGCGCGCGCGGATTAACGCACACGTGCGCTCTTTCCAGAAAGAGTCGTTCCTAAGCCACGCCTGCGCCGCCGTGCCAAAGGCAGGGGCTGTCCAGGGCGCTGAGCTTTGTAAAGTTTCTTTACCTCGGAGATCACACGTGGAACGTTCTAGGGTAACCAGGATGGAATGAAGTACAGGGGCAAGGTTATGTTTCTGTTGTTCTAAACGGCCTAAAAGCAATACTGCAAGTACGAGGGATGGCATGGAATTACCTCCCCCCAGAGCCGGGACCTGGAAGTGACGCCACGTGCGTCCCCCCGAACTGAGGCGGGAGAGACGCCTCCTTGCCGCCTCGCCACGTCTTGGTTTGGGGCCCGGCCACCTCCAAAAGCGAGCGTGAAAGAAGAGCGCCTTCCTGCGCGCTCCCGGGCGCACCGCGCAGGCGACGCCCCAGGCGGCCCACGCGCCCCG
The DNA here is from genome assembly GCA_026826555.1 of Tolypeutes matacus. Taxonomy (NCBI): domain Eukaryota; kingdom Metazoa; phylum Chordata; class Mammalia; order Cingulata; family Chlamyphoridae; genus Tolypeutes; species Tolypeutes matacus. Next base: position 7,627,124 of record JAKSZT010020074.1, on the reverse strand, counting down.
GCTCCAGCCGCACTCACCTCCTCTCCACCTCCGGGGTGGATGCGGTGCTGGAGAAGCCCAGCGACTCCTAGGAGAGAAGATTCGTGGCGTCAGTGAGGCAGAGAAGAGCTTCGTCTGACTTTACAGAAGGCGTTTTAAAAAAAAAAAGGCAGAGGCAAAAATAGCTGATTAAAGGCATCGTGCTTACTTCGATCTGGGAGCGCAGCTGAAGTGAAGTGGGGCCGGCATCGGGTTTCTCCTAAAACAGAACAGATGCGGTTTAATGAGGCTTCCAAGTGGCGCACACCAGAGAGGCTAACAGACGTGTAAGAGGAGACGGGAGGATTTGGGAAACGCGAGGGGACGGTGGGAGGGGACAGCGGAGAGACACATTTTCTGGAAACACTGAAGTCCATTTAAAATTAGAGGTTTGGCCTCTTAAAATTAAAGGGCTTTCCATACTTGGCTGCTTGACACCGCGGACGGTTTTATTGCAGAGGTCAGAGACTCATCCAACCTGGACATACTGAAGACCTTCACGAAGTGGAATTTACTTCCATCCACTTGTGTTCAGCTTTTCTCATTAACAGAAGAATTCCAGAGGGATTTTAAAGTTCTAAACGCAATCTGAGTAAGTTAGTAATAGGGCTAAACCTTAGTAAGCATCTTTAGGAAGCTGGAAAGCTAACTTGGAATGACCTTGTAGTCCTAAAATCCCCGCACTCCTGTAACACAATTGGCCTTTCTGGAGACCTGAAAATTAAACTCTCATCATCCTGTGAATAGGTGTCAGGTGGGTGAAATACAAATGCATGGTCTTCTGACACCCTGAAAAGCCCCTGAATCGTGGAGAAGCACAGAATCAACTCAGAGGTTAAAGAGCAAGAAGGGTAACCGACTGAAAACCCACCAGTGAGCTGACATGCAAACCGCAGGAGCAAAGCTGAATGGAGAGAGGAGGGGATCTCATCCGGAAGAGGGGCTTCGAGTTTTGTAAAGTTTGTTCTGAAGCTGGGCTCAATATTCATACATTAATTTTGTAAAAATATTCTTTATAACATTTTTGCATGTCTGAAATATATCATAATAATTTAAAAAATCTCACATATTATCCTCCATATAGCCCTCTCTTCTTAATTCATTTTTCTAAAATTTAGGAGCTAAAAAAAAGATAGTGAATCAATTTTTTATTTGCTCCAATCATTTATTTATTTTACTTTGATTGAATCCATTTGTTTCCCATGTTTTAACCTACTTTAATTAGTCCAAACGAATTTGATCAACTTTAATATAAGTGAATTATTATATTGTTAATTACCAAAAAGGGCACTCTTTGGTAGCCTTTTTGAAAGGCATGGGAAATGGGTGGTAGACTGTCGGACTCAGGTGTCTGCCAGAAGCTCCTGGGGCCACAGCCGGGCTGCAGTGGGCTGTCTCCAGACCTCTTAGCACCGGAGAAAACGTACAGATGTAAACAGTAGAGGTAAGCAAAGGTAGTTTGCAAATTTTTCATCCTAAGTCGTCCGGTCCAAGAGTTCACACAGAGTCCCAGAACGCTGAAGAATCTGCATCAGTTCCTCTGAAGTTTTCTCTGAAATTGCCCCTTTTGCATCCAGCTCTAAGTCCACTTCCTCCATAACCATCATGAGGAAATCACTTTCTTTCATTGTGTATTTTTGTCTGCAGCGCCTGCCTTCCACAATCAGCACACGGGCCGCTCTGTCCTTCCACCTCACCACCCCATTTTGCTTCGAAGAAAACTCCAGGCATCACGTCACAAAAGATCACAATTTTTAATTTTAAAGTTTACTTGATCATCAAAAATCCGACCCTTCCCTAACACCTGGGCACTTTCTTTGGTCGCTGGGGAAAAAAATATGTTCATCAAATTCAGATACTGCATCTAAATACTATGACAGAATGCTGAAGAAATGCATTCCAAGCCAAATGCAACCCAAGTTCACTAGGGAAAGCACTCATTACCACTTCCAAATGTAAAGGTCCTCACACTCTCTGAAGCTGACATACTCACGGACTGCACTGGAAAGCACCATTTGGTGAGAAATAACACAATGGTTTGTGTCCAGTTCTGATCTGAGGATCCAGAATTACCTGAGAGAGCCGCCAAACGCTGGTGGCCAATCCCAGTAATTCATCATTATAAACAAGGGTATTATTACTTAGTTGAAAGTCTAAAAATAAAATTTTAAAAGCATGAAATTTGACCTATGGACTAAACTGTTCATCATTAAGCCAGTTACAGAAGCATTAGTTAAGGATAACAAGTATCACAACAAACCCTTAAAATTTTTTTTTAACTCAATGAAGTATAACAGTGAAAACTAAACCAAAATATAAACCTGTCCCATCGCGTGCCTGATGTATATGTACCCGTGTATGCTCAGGAAAATCTGGAAGATACGTATTGAATGTTAACAGCAGTGAGCGAGGCTTCTGTTCTCTTTGCCTCGTTTACAAGCAGGTAGTTATGTACTACTTCATTATTTTTAAGATGAAAGATCAAGATCAGCTTAAAAATACAGTATCTAGATCCCACATGTTTTTAAACTAACTGTACATGTGTATGTTTATAATTGCATGGGAAAATATCTGAAAGTATTCTTATATATATTTTTCAAGCATGTACTATTCTTATATTTTTTAAAAATCATAAAAGTCCCCAAAACTAAATCTGCTAATGAAAATATTAATATAAATATATAAATGAAAATTAAAACAATTTCAAATTAGTCATGCCTTGTATTAAATACTTTCGTGTCATAGAAAATGATGCATGCATTTTGTGATTAATAGGAAAAAAAGGTCCATAATAAAATCATCTCAATTGTAATTTGATGAAATAAAACTATAGTACTATATGGATTTTCTTTTAAATGAATCAGATAAAAAAAAGTAGTGGGATAAAACCTCAAATCCAACTTGGGAAATTTCTGAAAACATTTACCTAAATGCTTACTATGTCTAACAGACACACACACAAAAACAAACAAACATGAGATGAAATCAGTGGTTTGCCAAAACCCAAACGTAAGTGTTTACGCATGTGTGGTACCTCCACAGTCACACGCAAAGGGCGTGGGTGAAACAAGGCCACCCTAAAAAGTCCACACCCTGCCGTCATGCTCCCAGTGTCTGCAGCCAAATGAGCTTTACAGCTGGAAAAACTGGGGGACACACCCCACAGGCTCCCCAGCCACGCCAAGTTCTCCAAGTGGAACAGGAAGGAGGTGGTGGAAAGAAAAGCCAGGACCTCCAGCTTCCCAAGGATCAGCTGAGAATCGACGCTGCGAGCCTCTCAGGAGTGAGTTCAGTTAACTGGAGGGAGCCCAGCTCTGAACTGCTGGGAAAAGGAGCCGCTGGCAGAGCTTTCATTTTATGGGATACTGCAAAGCCACAAAGTATATACCATGTTGTTTTTCTTTTTCCCTCAGGAGAGATCCTTACAAAATAACAAACAGGCAGAGAAACTTACAGGTAAACCCTACTTTAAAAAAACAGAAAAGTTACCCTTCCCCAATGTAAATGAGTCCATGCTATCAAATTCTAGCAGGTTATGTCTCAACCTTTAAAACAGTTCTCTCTCCCCAAGTTTTAGGCATAAAAATATCATTGCGCCTTTATTGTTGGCTGAAAAGCAAACACACCCCAACTGCTCGGAGTCCTGGGAGCGCAGTTCTGGGCTCTGCAGCGGCAAGCGGCTGTTACTTAAGCTCAGTTTACACTGCGGAAACGGGGGACAGTGGGGCCCGGGCTGCGGAAACCTGAGCGGCAGGTGGGTGCAGCCTGGGGAGGAGGCGGGCCCTCCATCCCTCACCACTGCTCAAGAGCCATCGGCGAGCCCCCCTCGTCTCCCGCTGTCCTTCCCCCCAGCCAGGTGTGGTGGGAGGGCTGGGGGAGCCCCGGGAAGAGCCGACACGTGGAGGGCAGAGCCCCTGGGCCACACAACCTGCCATCAGTACTCGGAGAGTCCTATCCCCGCCTCTGCCTGGGAACCAGCTGGCTCCCCGCTCGGTCACTGGCCTTCCCTGTTCACGCTGCCAGGACCTGCACCTCAACCGGCCCTGGGAGCCTTCAGCGCCCGTTAGACCTGCTTCCCCACAAGGCACCCACCGTCCCACTCCCATTCCCACAACCTCAGGCTCTCGGGGCCCTCAGCCGGTGGGGGGCTGGGGGGAGCTCCAGTCCTGCCACGGCCAGCGAGGCCTCTAGGCAAATCACTCGAGGCTTAGTTTTGTTTGGTTTGGTTTTTCCACTAGAGATGAAGAAAACGGACCATTTGACTACCATTAGGATTCGTTTTACGCAATCACCACCGTCAAGCAAATCCCCCAGCAACTGCCCTCTCAGCCCTCGCTGCCGAGCGGGAGGCCCAGAGCAGCGGCAGCAGCGACCCGGCATCCTGGTGGCGCCAGGCCTCCTGGTCCCCCTGGACCAGGACCTGCACGTGCTTGGCTGAGAAGCACCCTGTCCGAATCTTGTATGGAGATGACACCGACAGGATGGAGTCCACACTTCTGGAGGGACCCTCCCCCAGAGGGCAAGCCTCTTCTCCGCGAGCAGAGCCAGGGGCCAGCCGCGGCCAGGGCCGCTCAGCGTGCCCTGCTCCTCCCTTACCTCCACCTCCAAGCCCACCACCGGCCCTAACGTGTCCACCACAGTCCCAGCTACAGCCCAGAGGTGGCAAGCGTCACACCTGGCACCACCTGTGTTTAACGTCTAGTCACAGGTGCCACATTCCCTCTGCCCAGGACCAGGCTGGTGGAGTCGGGTACCTGCTGGCTCTGGGTGCCACATCTGCAGGGCACAATGAAATCCAAGAGAACCTTTCCCTGGAAATCCTCATGCTCGGAGGACTGAACGATGGTCTGGGAGGGCGGGAATGCAAGCAGAGGGCCAGCGCATCTGCAGCCCAGCGAGAGGCTACTCTGCAGCTCCACCAGGCTTGCAGGTGCTGCCGACGCCACCAGCCGCACTCCGCGGTGCCGGCAGCGCAGCCGCTCCGAGCTCGGTGCATCCAGAGAGACGTCTGGTCCCAGGCCTGGTCTTCAAATAGTTTCAAAGTTACAAGGAAAGAGATTGGCTCAACATCATGGGGAAAAAAAGTAAACCCAGGTGTCCAACAAGAACGGTCATTTATGTCATCAGTGAGGGAGTCAAGCACGACTTCGGGAAGTCCGTCTGTCTGTCTAGGATGGGGCTCGGACCACTGTGCGAACCTCTAAGTAAGATTCCGCTACTTGTGCTGTGCTAAATGGGAAACTAAACGAACTTTTGTGGGGTAATTTACTGCTTGCATTATATGTTTACGGAAGATGCACAAGTCCTAACCCAGTGCCTCCTAAACACTTTGGACCAGATGACCCACAGGCCCTGGAGGCAGCCGTAACAAACAGATGCTCACATTCACTCATCTGCCAGCCTCTCAAGTGCTGACTCTGTACTTAGCCAACACGCTGGGTGCCAGGAGCCTAAAGAAGAGTCTCAAAGAGATGGAGACACTGAGGTGAAGAACTGAGTGACCAGCTTCGCCACGGCGCCTGGCCCCTGTCATCCCCTCTTGAGGCACACCATGTAAAGTGTGGTCCCTGGTTGTGTTTCAGAAGTAGAGACAAAACCTACTAGAGTTTGACGGCATAGTCTCATTCACTACTGTGCACGCCCAACTTGATGGTTTGGGGGTCAGACAATACCCAGCTCATGATAGGCAACTCAGGTCTCATGGTAACTTGGTGGCCTGTGGTTAAGCGTTCAGTCTCTACTGAGGCCCAGTAGCAGCCAAAAGCTGCTTCTCAAAAGAAGAGTAGTTATCTGCAGAGGATGGCAGGGCTTTGCTCCAAAATCCTAAAGGTCTGCATTGTGATTCCCCCATAGGGGCCTGCCAAAGGCTCCAGACAGCATCTCTATTTGCCACTGACACTTCCAGCACCATTGGATCTGCTGGATCATATGGTCCAAGTGTGCAGCTTGCACAGCAGCCTGGATCTGTTGCAGAGCCTCCTTTTGTCCCTGTCCCCAATCAAAACTAGCAGCTTTTCTGGTCACTGGGTAAATGGGCCAGGGTAGCACACCCAGATGAGGAGTGTGTTGTCTGCAAAATCCAAAGAAACCAATTAGGCTTTGTGCCTCTTTTTCGGTCATAGGAGGGGCCAGATGCAGCAGTTTATTCTTCACTTTAGAAGGGATATCTCGACATGCCCCACACCACTGGACACCTAGAAATTTCACTGAGGTGGAAGGTCCCTGTATTTTTGTTGGGTTTATCTCCCACCCTCTTTTACACAAATGTCTTACCAATAAGTCTAGAGTCTTTGCTACTTCTTGCTCACTAGGTCCAATCAGCATGATATTATCAATATAATAGACCAGTGTGATGTCTCATGGACAATGTTAATGTCCCTGTGGACATGACGTAGGGCTGGAGAGCTGATGTACCCCTGAGGCAGGGCAGTGAAGGTATACTGCTGGCCTTGCCAGCTAAAAGCAAACGGTTTCTGGTGGTCTTTACTAATGGCCACTGGGGAAAAACGTTTGCCAGATCAACAGCTGCATACCAGGTTCCAGGGGAAGTGTTGATTTGCTCAAGCAATGATCCCACATCTGGGACAGCAGCTGCAATTGGAGTCACCACCTGGTTAAGTTTACGATAATCTACTGTCATCCTCCAAGATCCATCTGTTTTCTGCACAGGCCAAATAGGAGAGTTGAATGGGGATGTGGTGGGAATCACCACCCCTGCATCCTTCAAATCCTTGATGGTGGCACCCATCTCTGCAGTCCCTCCAGGAATGCAGTATTGCCTTTGATTTACTATTTTGCTAGGCAGGGGCAGTTCTAGAGGCTTCCACTTGGCCTTTCCTACCATAATGGCCCTCACTCCACAAGTCAGGGACCTAATGTGGGGGTTCTGCCGTTGCTGAGTACGTCTGTTCCAATGATGCATCTGGAACTGGAGAAATAACCACAGAATGGGTTCGGGGACCCACTGGACCCACTGTGAGACGGACCTGAGCTAAAACTCCATCGATCATCTGACCTCCATAAGCCCCTACTCTGACTGGGGGACCACAGTGACGTTTTGGGTCTCTTGAAATTAATGCCACTTCTGAGCCAGTGTCTAATAATCCCTGAAATGTCTGATCATTTCCTTTTCCCCAATGCACAGTTACCTGGTAAAAGGCCGTAGGTCTCCCTGGGGAAAGGTGGGAGGAAGATTAACTGTATAAATTTTTGGCAGTTTAACAGGCTCCTTCCCCAGGGGACCCGGCCTTCTCCTCATTCAAGGGGCTCTGGGTCTGTAAACTGTCTCAAGTCTGGGAATTGATTAAGGGGCCGTGATTCTCTGAGTCTGTAATTTGGGTTAGGATTTTGTTCACTTGCCCTAGAACTCTTCTGCTTACACAGATCAAGTAGGAATTTAGTAGACTGCCCATGTATTTCACTTCTAGGTACCCCATGATCTGTTAGCCAACGCCTCAACTCCATGCGACTCAGACTATTTTGAACGCTGCTTTGAATCTGCCTTTCATTGCGGTAGCCACGCCCACATTGTCTTTGGTGATTAACTGCTGATACTTGACTTTTACCAGACCGAGATCTGATCATCCCCATAATGTTTAAGGATTCTAATTCCATTACAACCCTCCCTAGAGTAATATCTGGACTGTAGAAAAAAGCAACCACAGAGCTCTTCAGGGAAGGTGGAGTTAGTCTTTCAAATTTATTCCTCACAGTCCTGGTTAAAGGTGTGTCCTCTGGACATTGCTGGGGTGGCTGGGCAGGTCTCAAATGGTAAATCCATTCTAGCATTCCAATCTCTCTAAGCCTTTGAATCCTCTGCTGTATACCAGGGCAAATCAGGCATCTCAACATCAGACATGCTAGGCCATCGTTTGGTCCATGCTTCAGTCAGCCACACAAACAAACTGTTACAGCCCTTTCTAACCCCTCAAGCTACAGCGTTGAATCCAGAATTTCTACTTAGTGGGCTCATATCAATAAATTCAGCCTGATCCAACTTTATATTCCTTCCACCATTATCCCATACCCTTAGTATCCATTCCCACACACATTCCCCTGATTTCTGTGTAAGCTGGAAAACATGCAGTTCTTTCAGAGTATCATGTACTTCCTCATGGGTCACACTTTGTATTTCGCCTTCGTGGGCTTGCTGTGATTTTAGCCTAGTAATAAGTCTATGAGCGGTGGTGGGGAGAAGAAGGATGAGAAGAGAGGGCAGGAAACAGACACAGAGAACTGCCTAGCGAATGGACACAAAAACGGGGTGGGGGTAAAAAAGTATAGGGGAGTAAGATATGGACTGTAGTTAGGAGTAATATTTTGATGATGCTCTTTCATAATTTGTTAACAAATGCTTCAGAACAATGCAAAGTATTTGTGGTGGGGTGATGTGTGGGAGCCTTGTATGATGTTATACATGTTTGTTTTGTAAGTTCACAATGTTTACTGAACACTTATTGTTTATGTATGTTCATGTATGAATGACATACTTCAATAAATTGTTAAAAAATAAAAAGAGAAGGATTACAAATGTCCTGCAAGCCACTGACCTCAGGGCATTCCTTTGCATTTTCTTCTGGTGAGACAGGATTATTCTCTACAGGCAGGGGTTGGAAGGCAGATTCCTCAGGGCAGGGTGGAGGCTGGGCAGTGCATGCTGGAGTTTGGCTGGTACCTGCCTCAGGGCTGGGAGGAGGTCCAGACTCCCTGGGGCAGGCCAGAGGCTGGGTGATACAGGGTTGACAAGGTGTGGTCTCCTCAGGGCAGGCCTTTGCAGGTTTATCTGTCAAAGTCTCAATAGAATTTAGGGTTCCAATGTCCCCACTGATATCATTCCCTAGGTCTCCATCCCAGTCCTCTGGGTTCCACTCCTTTCCAATCAATGCCTTCATTTTAACAGCAGACGCCTTGCAAGGTTGAGGTTTTAGTTTCCTTCGTAACTGTTACCGTACAATGAGACTCTGAGTTTGGTTTTCAGATCTCTCAAGCCTGTGGCTACAGGAGACAAGATTTTATTTCAGAGCACACATAGAAACTTTCATATCATTCATGCGGCATTGAAGTTTCAAATTGGAAGCGTTTAGCTCATCTCTTTCTTCTGTAACTGTATCCAGGATATCTAGGAGGAGCCACCCAACATTATTGTACCTTTTGACTCCACAAAACTCTGTTAAGGTGTTTAAAGACTCTTGCCCAGATCCTTGCCTCTTATAAGCGAGGAAGTAGGGGAATCCAGTGATGACATTTTGTGTATCTCCATTGCCAACTCATGCCATGAACTGCTAGTGGCCTCTTCATTATTGGAAAGGGAGTCATTAGAACCCTTGAGTCCAATTAGAGTAGAGGGCCAATTGCAAAACTCCCAGAACCACTTCAGAAATCCCATGTTTAAGATTCTGTTCCTTAAGAACCACTCCTGGTACCAACCTGTATTAGTCAGAGTTCTCTAGGAAAGCAGAATCAACAGAGATATCTGTAAGTAGTATGAGATTTTATAAAATTCTCTCAGGACCGTGGGGATGCACAAGTCCAGGTTCCGCAGGCAGCCTACAAACCAGGGACTCTAATGAAAGTCCAATGAAGGTCCTTGATGAGTTCCCAGGAGACGTTGGGCTGTCCAAAGACAAGCTGGGTAGTTCTCTCTGAATTATGAAATCACTTCTCCTTTTAAGGCATTCACCTGATTGGATAAAGGGTCATTCACTGCTGACGGCAATCTCCGTGGTTGATGGCAGATGTAACCAGCCATCTATGCTGTAAACTCACTGATGACTAAAGTTCATAAATGTCCTTGTATTACAATTAGCCCAGTGCTTTCTTGACCAAACAACTGTGCACAATTACCTGGCCGAGTTGACACACTGGCCTAACCATCACACTACTGATCCTACAGACATAAAAAAAGATCGTAATGAACAACAGTATACCATCAAATTAGACAACCTAGATGAAATGGCCAAATTCATAGCAATACAAGGATCTACACTGACTCTAGAAGAAATAAGAACTCAATAGACCATTTACAAGTAAAGAGATTGAATTAGCCATCATCAAGGCCTCCTGACAAACAAAACCCTAGGACCAGATGGCTTCACTGATGAATTCTACCAATCATTTTGAGAAGTATTAACACCAATTATGCTCAAACTATTTAAAAAATTTGAAGAGGAGGGAACACTACCTAACGCATTCTATGAAGTCAACATTGCCCAATACCAAAATCAGATACAGATACTGCAAGAAAATTATAGACCCATGTCTCTAATGAATATAGATGCAAAAAATCCTCAAAATATTAGTTGCAAATTGAATCCATCAGCACATTAAAATAATTATACACCTTGATCAAGTATGATTTATCCCAAGTATGCAAGGTAGTTCAACACAAGAAAATCAATTAATGTAACACACAACATTGACAAGTTTAAGGAGAAAAAAAAACAAAAACAAAATCATGATCATCTCAACTGACACACAAAAGGAATTTGACAAAATCCAGCATCCTTTCTTGACAGATAAAAACATGAGAAAAATAGGATTAGAAGGAAACTTCTTCAACATGATGCATGGCATATATGAAAAACCCATAGCTAACATCATACTTAATGGTGAAAAGTCTGAGAGCTTTCTCTCTAAGATCTGGAACAAGACAAGGGTGCCCACTGTCACCACTGTTATTCAACATTATGCTAGAAGTTCTAGCTAGAGCAGTTAGACAAGAAAAAGAAATAAAAGGCATTGGTGTGTGCTGGTTTGAGTCTTTTCTGGACCCCAGAAAATCCTGTTCTTAAAGTGAACCCACTCCTGTGCCTATACAACCATTGTAGAATGGATCTTTTAATTAGATTCAGTTGAGACCTTTTGACTGGCCACTTTGATTAGATCACTTCAGTTAAGGGCCTTTGATTAGATTGTAGGACCCAGGGTGGAACTTAAATCCTGTAACTGGGATCCTTTATAAATGGAGGACTTAAAAGCCACAGACACAGGTAAAGCTGCAGTGACAGAGAGAAGCCTCCAGATGCTGATGAACCTGGGAGAGAGAAAAGCCACAGACGGAGCATCCCAAAGCTGAAGCGACGGGGCCTGGAGGAGAGGGGAGAGCTAGCGGGCCCTGCCATGTGTCTGATCACCCACAGCTGAGCTCAGGAAGAAAGTGAGCCTGGAGGAGAAGGCAGAAACCAGCAGCACTGCCACTGTGCCCTGCCCATGTGGCAGGAGTCCAGCATCGCCAGCAGCCAACCTTCAGTGAGACAGCATCTCTGATGATGCCTTGATTTGGGCATTTTCTCAGTCTCAGAACTGTAACCTTTTAACCTAATAAATTCCCATTGTAAAAGCCAACCCATTTCTGGTATATTTCTCCCAGCAGCTTTTAAGCAAATTAAAACAGCATCCAAATGGCAAAGGAAGAAGTAAAATTTTCACTATTTTCAGATGACATGATTTTATATATAGAAAATCCCAAAAAATCTACAACAAAGCTACTAGATCTAATAAATGAGTTCAACAAAGTAGCAGGATACAAGATCAACATGCAAAAATCAGAAGTGTTTCTATAAATAGTAATGAGCAATCTGAGGAGGAACTCAGGAATAAAATTCCATTTACAATAGGAACTAAAAGAATCAAATCTCTAGGAATATACTTAACCAAGGAGGTAACGGACCTCTATAAAGAAAACTACAAAACACTACTAAAAGAAATCAAAGACAACCTTAATAAATAAATCCATTTTGTCTTCATGGATTAGAAGAATAAATATCATTAAGATGTCAATCCTACCCAAATTGATTTGTAGATTCAATACAATAACAATCAAAATTCCAACAGCCTACTTTGCAGAAATGGAAAAGTCAATTATCAAAATTTATTTGGAAGGGTAAGTGTCTCTGAATAGCCAAAAAATATCTTGAAAAAGAACGAAGTTGGAGGACTCACACTTCCTGACGTTAAAGTGTCTTACAAAGCTATAGCGGTCTAAACAGCATGGTACTGGCATGAAGACGGGTTCACAGACCAATGGAATCGAATTGAGAGTTCAGATATAGCCCCTCACTTTTATGGTCAACTGAATTTTTTATCCCCCCCCCCCCCCAATGGCTCCCTTGTCTGTTTGCTCATTGTTTGTCTTCTTTAGGAGGCACCGGGAATTGAACCTGAGACCTCCCATGTGGGAGGCGGGCACTCAACTACTTGAGCCACATGCGCTTCCCTGGTCAATTGAATTTTGACAAGGCTGCCAAATCCACTCAACCGGGACAGCATAGTCTCTTCAACAAATGCTGTTGGGAGAACTGGATATACATATACAAAAGACTGAAAGAGGACCCTTATATCATACCTTATGCTATACCTTAACTCAACATTGATCAAAGACCAAATGTAAGAATGTAGAGAAGTATCTTCAAGGTCTTGGGGTAGGTAGTGGTTTCTTAGGCTTTACACCCAAACTGCAAACAATGAAAGAAAAAAATAGATAAGCGGGACCTCCTCAAAATTGAAAACTTTTGTCCTTTGAAGGGCTTTTTTTAAAAAAAGTGAAAAGGCAGCCTACTCAATGGGAGAAAATATTTGTATACCACATATTCAATATAGGTTTAACATACAGAATATATAAAGAAATCCTAAAACTCAACAATAAAAAGACAAAGAATACAATTAAAAAATGGGCCAAAGACTTGAATAGACATTTTTCCAAAAAAGATATACAAAAATGGCTATAAAGCACATGAAAAGATGTTCACCATCATTAGCTATTAGTAGAAATGGAAATTAAAACTACAATGAGATAACATTTCACACCTTCCATAATGGCCACTATTAAAAAAAAAAACATGAAACACAGGGTTTGGAGAGGATGCAGAGAAAGAGGAACACTCTTTCAGTGCTAGTGGGGAAGTAAATGGCGCAGCCACTGTGGAAGACAGTTTGGCATTTCCTCAGGAAGCTAAGTATAGAATTGCCATATGATCCAGCAATACCACTACTAGATATATACCTAGAAGATCTGAAAGCAGGGACACAAACAGGTATTTGCACACCAATGTTCATAGCAGCATTATTCACAAATGCCACGTTATTTTGAATATAGTAGCGCTAAATTGTGTGTGAATGCGGTCGAAAGGAGAAGGAGAGCTAGAAGATAAAACATGGTACTGTATAACACAGTGAACCTTGCTGTAGACAATGACTGTGGTTAATTAATAGTACAAACATAAGAATGTTCTTTCATGAACTATAACAAATATACGTCATTAAATTAATAAAAGGTATTAATAAAAGGGTGGTATATGGGGAAAATAAACCTAATGCAAACTGTGGACAATAGTTAACAGTTATGTTTCAATATTCACTCATCAATTGTAACAAAAATATCACGCCAATGCAAAGTGTCAACAATAATGGGGCATAAAGGGTATGTGGTTTTTCTTTTTAGAGTAATAAAAATGTTCTAAAATTGATTGTGGTGATAAATGCACAACTCTGATTATACTGAGGGTCACTGTACACTTTGGATGGATTGTAGGGAGTGTGGATATATCTCAATAAAACTGCTTATAAAAAAGTAATTTAAGAAATGGTAGGATAAGCAGGTGGTGCCCTTGCTGGCCCATCCCCCACCCCCTCAACAGTACACTGTGAAGCCAGCCTATGCTCCCACAGGGTCCTTGGCACTGTTGTGGAGGGAGCACATACTGGGGTGCCTGTATGTCAATGCCAGTCCATGGGGTGGCAGCCTGAAAGCCTGAACCAGGAAACTCCTCTCTGGCTCACCCTCCCAGGCCTTGCCTGCAGACAGAAGCAGCTTAGAGACATCAAAGGCAGGTTAAGAAACAATCAAATTTAAGCAGCCTGCAGCAAAAGATTATCAGCTTCAAGAAGAGCTATTTCATAGGGAAAAGGAGGGCATGCTGATCTCAATAACAGAGAATGAATCCTTAAGGCCACAAGCACATGCCGATGACAAGACACACACTCACAAAAGATGGAGAGGACTCTGTGTTTTTGCTTAAGGCTTGTCATCTTAGCAGGAGGGCTAAACTCTGAAGGAGGACATCAGCCAGCATGCAGCCAATTTGCAAAGACTGTGAAAAGTGTTTTCTGCATTGGTTTGATTTTGTAGCTCCTCAAGGAAATATTGGTTATATCACTAACAGGATATAAACCGAAGTAATGATCAAATCAGGGACTAAATTCCAGAGTTAACACACTAAAATATTAAAATGTACAGTGTACAACAGAAGATTATAAGACAAAGGAACAGAAAATGGTGGCGCATCCAAAGGCGCAAGATAAAACTTCAGAAACCATCAACAAAGAATACCTTTGGGGACTTCTGGGAAGATGGCGGACTAGTAAAACAAGGGAATCTCTTCTCCAGAAAAATAGCTAAAGGACAAGCTGAAACAGCCCCGAAAAAGATCTTCTAGGGTTTAGGTCAGCAGGTGAAGGCTGCACACCACCCAGAGGAGAGAGGGACAGAAGAGGGAAATCGCGACTACAGAACTGTGAGTTGCAAGTAGCATCTTCTGCTGCTGCCGGCACCCTCCCCCACACTCTTCAGATTCTCAGGACCCTGGGCCGGCGACCACAGACAAAGGGGGCTTCAGGGATCTGCCACTCCCGGAAAGGGGAGAGAGAGGGACATAGCCTTAGGCTGACTCAGGTTCGGACCTGAAATTTGGGCTGCGGAGCCCCACGGACCCTTCCACACTGCGGTTTGCCCTGGGAGCCCAGAAAGGACTGGAGAAATCCGACCCTCGCAACCTCCCTCTCTTCTAGCCTGGACTAATTGTTGAGGACTCCACAGGAGAGGGGAGAGAGAGCCTGGGGCTGACCCTGCTTTGGACTCCCAGGTTTGGTCTGCCCTGTCCCGAGAGCCCTTCCAGGCCGGGTGGGGCTGCGCCATTGTTTGCCTTGGAGCCTGCAAGGGGCTAAAGATATACAAACCTCCCAATCTCCTCCTCTACTAACAGGGACTGATTGCTGAGGATTCAGAGGGGAGTGGAAATATTTCCTAGCTGGGAAAAGGGGGGCGCTACGAGAGAAGTCTGGAGAACTGTCTCAGAAAGTTTGAATCACAGGGCTCCTAGCCCCCAGACAGGAAGCTCCATCACACTGATCTGGTCTGTGTCACAACAAATACGCTCAGACCAGGCATTGAACTGAAAGCTGCCAACAAGCACCATCTCCTGGCAAACCAAGAAAGTACACATAAAAAAATTAATAAGTAAGAGAGTCTTTTCCTGGCCTCTATAGCCTCCCTGCCCAAGGCCCTAGGAAACGACTCTACAACCAATTACTGGGTCCAGTGCCCAGTTTCGAGCAACCAGCAGAACAATCCTAACAATCAAGGTTGAGCCAAAAATCAAAGAGCGGTGGTAACTCACAGCCGCCTGCCACTAAAGCCCCATAAAAGAGAAAGAGCTAGAGCATCTAAGTAAAATACAAACTAACCAGATGCCTAAGCACCAACAAAAATTACGGGCCATGCTAAGAAAATAGAAGACATGGCCCAAGAAAAGGAATACAGCAAAGTCCCAGAAGAGATGCAATTTGAGAGAACTAATCAGTGAGATGAGCACACATTTCCAAAATCAAATTAATGAGATGAAAGAGAATATAGTTAAAGAGATCAATGACATCAAGAAGTCATTGCGCGAACGTAAAGAAGAATTTGAAATCATGAACAGAAAAGTAACGGAGTTCATGGGAATGAAAGACACAATAGGTGAAGTAAAAAATACATTTGAAGCATACAACAGCAGACTCGAAATGATAGAAAAAGAATAAGTGATACTGAAGACAGAGCAGCTAAAATTGAAGAGAGAAAAGAACAGAGAGAGAAAAGAACGGAAAAAATTGAGCAGGGGCTCAGAGAGTTGAATGACAACACAAAACGCAAGAACATACGTGTCATTGGAGTTCCAGAAGGAGAAGAGAAAGGAAAAGGGGCAGAAAGAGTATTTGAGGAAATAATAGCTGAAAATTTCCCAACTCTCACGAAAGAAATGAACTTTCATGTCCAAGAAGCACACCGTACCCCAATGAGAATAAATCCAAATAGACCTACGCCAAGACACATATTATTCAGAATGTCAAATGTAAAAGATAAAGAGAAAATGCTCAGAGCAGCAAGAGAGAAGCAAACGATCACATACAAAGGATGTCCAGTAAGACTTTGTGCAGATTTCTCTTCAGAAACCATGGAGGCGAGAAGACAGTGGTATGATACAATTAGGAAACTGAAAGAGAAAAACTGCCAGCCGAGAATTCTTTACCCAGCAAAACTGTCCTTCAAATATGAAGGTGAATATAAAGTATTCACAAACAAACAGAAACTAAGAGAGTTTGCAAAAAAGAATCCACCTTTGCAGGAAATATTAAAGGAAGCCTTAGAACCTGAAAGAAAAAGACAGGAGAGAGAGACTTGGAGGAGAGTATAGAAGAAAGAAAAGCAGAAAGGATAACCAAAAGAGTAAAAAGAAAGACAAAAATAAGATGACGTATGAAAACCAAAGAATAAAATGGAGGAAATAAATAGTGCATTTTCAGTAATATCATTGAATGTGAATGGATTAAATTCCCCAATCAAAAGATACAGGCTATATAAATAACATTTTTGTAAGCAAATACACACATATGCATATATATTTATATATCATTTTGCAAATGTTTGTATGTATTGTGAGAATTTTGATTTTTACCCAGAATAATAAAAAAAAAAAAAGATACAAGCTGACAGAATGGATAAAAAAACATGAGCCATCCATATGCTGCTTACAAGAAACTGACCTCAGACACAAGGATACAAGCCGTCTGGAAGTAAAAGGTTGGAAAAAGATACTCCATGCAAATAGTAAACAGAAAAGAGCAGGGGTAGCTATACTAATATCAGACAAAACAGACTTCAAATGCAAAAAAGTGATAAGAGATGCAGAAGGCCATTATATATTAATAAAAGGGACGATCCTCCAAGAAGATATAACAGTCATAAATATCTACGCACCTAACCAGGGTGCCCCAAAATACATGAGACAAACTCTGGCAAAACTGAAGGGAGAAATAGACATTTCTACAATAATCGTCGGGGACTTCAACGCCCCTCTCACATCATTAGATAGAACAACTAGACAGAAGATCAACAAGGAAACAGAGAACTTGAACAATATGATAAACATGTTAGACCTAACAGACATAAACAGAACACTGCATCCAAACTCAGAGGATTATACATTCTTCTCAAGTGCCCATGGATCTTTCTCCAGGATAGACCACATGTTAGGTCACAATACAGCTCTCAGGAAATATAAAAAGACTGAAATTATACAAAGCACCTTCTCAGATGATAATGGAATGAAACTAGAAATCAATAACAGACAGGAAAAAAGGAAATTTGCAAATGTGTGGAGACTGAACAACACACTCCTAAATATTCGGTGGGTCAAAGAAGAAATTGCAAGTGAAATCAGTCAATATATTGAGACAAATGAAAATGAGAACACAACATTTCAAAACTTATGGGATACAGCAAAGGCAGTCTTGAGAGGGAAATTTATAGCCCTAAATGCCTATTAAGAAACAAGAAAGAGCTAAACTCAAAGATTTAACGGAACAACTTGAGAAACTAGAGAAACAACAGCAAACCAATCCCAAGGCAAAAAGAAGGAAAGAAATAATAAAGATTAGAGTAGAAATAAATGAAACTGAGAACAAAAAAGAGCAATAGAGAAAATCAACAAAACCAAAAGCTGGTTCTTTGAGAAGATCAATAGATTAACAAACCCCTCGCTAGGCTAACAAAGAAAAAAAGAGAAGATGCAAATAAATACAATCAGAAATGAAAGGGGGGAAATTACAAATGACCTCACAGAAATAAAAAGAATCATAAGAGGATATTATGAGAAACTCTATGCCAACAATCTAGACAACCTGGATGAAATGGACAAATTTCTAGAAAGTCATAACCAACCTACACTGACAGAACAAAAAATACAAGAACTTAACAAACCAATCACAATTAAGGAGATTGAATCCGTCATCAAAAATCTCCCAGCAGGGAAGCGGCTGTGGCTCAAACAGTGGGGCTCCCGTTTGCCATGTGGGAGGCCCCGGGTTCGGTTCCCGGGGCCTCCTGGTGGGGGCAGGCCCGCCCGCACTGCATGGTTGGCTGACCCAGCGAGCACGGGCAGCAGGGGGGGGATAAATGAATAAATAAATAAAAAATCTTAAAAAAAAAAAAAAAAAAAAATCTTCCAGCAAAGAAAAGTCCAGGACTAGATGGCTTCACAGGTGAGTTCTACCAAGAATTTCAAAAAGAATTAACACCAATCCTGTTTAAACTCTTACAAAAAATTGAAGAGGAGGGAAAATTACCCAACACATTTTAGGAAGCCAACATCACCCTAATACCAAAGCCAGATAAAGATTCCACAAGAAAAGAAAAGTACAGACCAATCTCTCTCATGAACATAGACGCAAAAATTCTCAACAAAATACTTGCAAATCGAATCCAACAGCATATCGAAAGACTTATACATCACGATCAAGTGGGATTTATCCCTGGTATGCAAGGCTGGTTCAAATAAGAAAATCAATCAATGTAATACACCACATTAACAAACTGAAGGAAAAAAACCACATTATCATCTCAATAGATGCAGAAAAGGCATTCGACAAAATCCAACATCCTTTTTTGATAAAAATACTTCAAAAGATAGGAATAAAAGGAAAATTCCTCAATATGATAAAAGGCATATATGAGAAACCCACAGCCAACATCATACTCAATGGGGAAAGGTTGAAAGCTTTCCCGCTAAGATCAGGAACAAGACAAGGATGCCCACTGTCACCATTGTTATTCAACATTGTACTAGAAGTTCTAGCTAGGGCAATTAGACAAGACAAAAAAATTAAAGGCGTCCAAAGAGGAAAAGAGGAAGTAAAACTCTCACTGTTTGCGGATGACATGATCCTGTATTTAGAAAATCCTGAAGTATCCACAACAAAGCTACTTGAACTAATAAATGAGTTCAGCAAAGTGGCAGGATACAAGATCAACACGCAAAAATCAGTAATGTTTTTGTACACTAGTACTGAACAATCTGAGGAGGAAATCAGGAGGAAAATTCCATTTTCAATAGCAACAAAAAGACTCAAATACCTGGGAGTTAATTTAACCAAGGAAGTACAGGACCTATATGCAGAAAACTATAAAACAATGCTAAAAGAAATTTAAAAAGCCCTAAATAAATGGAGAGACCTTCCGTGTTCATAAATTGGAAGAATAAATATCATGAAGATGTCAATCTTGCCCAAACTGATTTACAGATTCAATGCAATACCAATCAAAATCCCAACAGCTTACTTTACAGAATTAGAGAAGGCAATTACCAAATTCATCTGGAAGGGTAAGTGCACCCGAATAGCCAAAAGTATTCTAAAAAAGAAGAGCAATGTGGGAGGAATTTCACTGCCTGACCCTGAAACATATTACAAAGCTACAGTGGTCAAAACAGCATGGTCCTGGCATAAAGACAGACATATCGATCAGTGGAATAGAATTGAGAATCCAGAAATATACCCTGACATATACAGGCAACTGGTTTTTGACAAACCTACCAAGCCCACACTAATGGGAAAAAAGTCTCTTCAACAAATGGTGTTGGGAGTACTGGATATCTATAACCAAAAGAATGAAAGAGGACCCCTATCTCACCCCCTATACAAGAATCAACTCAAAATGGATCAAAGATCTAAATATAAAAGCCAGGACCATAAAACTACTGGAAGAAAATGTAGGGAAACATCTTCAAGACCTTGTAGTAGGTGGTGGTTTCTTGGACTTCACACCCAAAGCACGTGCAACAAAAGAAAAAGTAGATAAATGGGACCTCCTCAAAATTAAACACTTTTGCACCTCACAGGACTTTGTCAGAAGGGTGAAAACGCAGCCAACTCAATGGGGAAAAATATTTGGAAATCACATATCTGATAAGGGTTTAATATCCAGGATATATAAAGAGATGTTACAACTCAACAATAAAAAGACAAACGACCCAATTAAAAAATGGGCCAAAGACTTGAATAGACATTTCTCCAAAGAAGAAATACAAATGGCAAAAAAACACATGAAGAAATGCTCAACATCACTCACGATTAGGGAAATGCAAATCAAAACTACAATGAGATATCATTTCACACCTATCAGAATGGCCACTATTAAAAAGACAGAGAACTACAAGTGTTGGAGAGGATGTGGAGAGAGAGGAACACTTCTTCACTGTTGATGGGAATGCAGGATGGTACAACCACTATGGAGGACTGTTTGGCAGTTCCTAAAGAAGTTGAATATAGACTTGCCATGTGACCCTGCAATACCACTACTGGGTATATACCCAGAAGAACTGAGAGCAGTGACACGAACAGACATCTGCACACCGATGTTCATAGCCACATTATTCATCATTGCCAAAAGTCGGAAACAACCCAGGTGTCCATCATCAGATGAATGGATAAACAAACTGTGGTCTATTCACATGATGGAATATTATGCAGCTGTAAGAAGAAATGAAGTCATAAAGCATATGGCAACATGGCAACATGGATGAATCTGGAGGACATTATGTTGTGTGAAGCAAGCCAGACACAAAAGGACAAATACTGTATGAATGCATTACTATGAACCAAATATATTGTGTAATATATTGTTTGATTCACACACACAAAAAAACAAAAAACAAAACAACAACAAAAAATTTTACATATTTCCATTACATTTAATTGAGAAATGTAAAAAAAAAAAAAAAAGAATACCTTTGTACATATCAGGCAAAGACATTCAAAAAAATAGTCTTCCTGACCTCAAAGAGCTAAAGGAAAACATGGCGAAAGAACTAGAGGATACTGGAAAACAATAAATGAACAAAATAAGAATCTCAATAATGAGATATAAATTACAAAAAGGAACCCAACAGAAATACTGCAGTTGAAGACCAAAATAAATGAAATGAAAAATTCCCAAAAGGGTTTCAATATTAGATGGGAGCTCGCAGAAGAAGATCAGTGAATTCAAGACAATTGAAGTGGCTCTGGCTGAGGAGCAGAAAGGAAAAAGAATGACAAAAAATGAACACAACCTACAAAACCTGTGGGACGCCATCAAGCATAGTGATATACACTATCAGTGTTGCAGAAAGGGAAGAAAGAGAAAAAGGGGCAGAAGGAATACTCAAAGAAATAATGGCAAAAAAATTTCCCAAATTTAATGAAAGATATGAATATACACATTTGAGAAGCCCAATAAACCCCAAATGGATAAACTTCAAGAGAAACACAACCCGACACATTATAATTATACTGTCAAATGCCAAAGTCAGGACAGAATTCTGAAAGCTACAAGAGAAAAGAAACAAGTTACATACAAGGGAGCCTCAATAAGATTAATTAAAATGCTGAAAGAAAGGAATTGCTATCCAAAAATTTTATATCTGGCAAGACTCTTTCAAAAATGAGGGAGATAATAAGACAATCCCAGAAAAAGAAAAGCGAGGGAGTTTGGAGCCACCTGACCAGCCCTACAGCAAGGCTGAAGGTTAGTGGCAATGCTCCAATATGTGTGCTCATCAATTGTAACAAATGTACCAGGCTCATGAGAGATGTTGTTAATGTGGGAAAGTGTGGTGGGGGGCGGGCATATGGGAACCCCCTGTATTTTTTATGTAACATTTACGTAATATAAGGTTTGTTGCAGTTGGGCAGTCTGATGTAATTATGAATTCCAAAAATGTAATTGGATCATGCTTGTAAACTGGCCTGCTAATCTGGGCATGATTGAGTTTCGATTAGGGCGTTTACTGGGCCAAGTCCGTAGGGCGTTGAGCCCCACCCCTTGGTGGGTGGGGAATCGAATATAAAAGGCAAGGCAAAGGACAGAGGGAGCAGCAGTTTTGAGTAGCGGTTTTGATGTTGGAGTTTTGATGTTGGAGAGAAGGCCCTGGGATAGAGACGAGCCGTTCACCTGATAGTCTACAGCTGACCTTGTGGAGGAACCAGAGGAGCTGAGCCCGGAGAGAAACGCAGCCCCGGGAAGAGAGGAACCCAAGAAGCCTGAACCCTGGCAAATGCCGGCAGCTGTCTTGCTCCAACATGGGGCAATGGACTTTGGTGAGAGAAGAAACTTATGCTTTATGGCCTGGTATCTGTGGACTTCTACCCCAAATAAATACCCTTTATAAAGACCAACCCATTTTTGGGATTTCACATGAGCATCCCTTTTGGCTAATACAAGGTTCTTTAAAAAATAAAAATTAATTATAAATAAATAAATAAATAAATAAAGCTTTTCTGACTGAAAGAAAAAGACACTACACAGTAGACTAAGGCTGCATGAAGGAATAACGGCCTCTGGCAAAGCTGACCACATGGTTTAACTAAAAAGCCAGCACCATCGCATTGTACGGACATTTTTGGTGTGTAACTCCACTTTCTCCTTCTTCCAGGTTCTAAAGTACAAAGACATTAAAAGTAGTAATAAATCTATAGTTTTGGACACACAATGTATAAAGATACACTTTTTAAAAGTATAACAAAAAGCTAGAGGAACACAGGGGTATAGGAACATAGTTTGTGTATGCCACTGAAGTTAAGTCGGTATCAAATCAAACACGTTTGCTTTAGATTTAGGGTGTTAAATTTAAGCCGCATGGTAACGACAAATAAATTATTTGAAAAATATACAAAGAAGGAAATGAGAAGGTGCTTAAAATGGTTCACTACAAAAAAAAAAAAAAAAAAATCAAATAAATATGAAAGTAGGGAGTTAATGGAAGAATTGAGAGACAGAAAAGGTATAAGACTTATAAAAACCAAACTGCAAAATGGCACAATAAAGTCCTGCATTATCAATAGTGACTTTAAATGTAAATGAATTAAACTCTGCAGTCAACGGCAGACATTGGCAGAATGGATTAAAAAAAATAGCATAACCCAACTACCCAGCTATATGCTGTTTACAAGAGACTCACCTTAAATCCAAAGACACAAGTAGGGTGAAAGTAGAAGGATAGAAAAATATTCAGCAAATAGTAACCAAAAGAGAGCTAGGGTAGCTAATACCAGTGTCAGACAAAATAGACTAAGTCAACACTGTTACAAAGGACAAAGAAGGACACTATATAGTAACAAAAGGGTCAGTTCAACAAGAGTTATACATGTATATGCACCTAATGGAAGAGCCCCAAAATATATGAAGCAAATATTCACAGATTTGAAGGGGAAAAAATAGATGGTTCTACATTAATGGCAGGAGACTTCAATGTACCACTTTCAATAATGGATAGAACATCTAGACAAAAGATCACTAACGAAACAGAAGACCTCCTACAATTCAACAACAAAAAGACAAACCCAATTTAGAAATGGGCAAAAGACTTGAATAGACACTTCTGCAAAGAAGATATACAATGGTCAAAAAAGCACATGAAAAGACGCTTGACCTCGTTAGCCACATTGCCTAATGATATAAAACATCAAAAAAGCACATCAATATATGTTATGCTCTTTGAGAAAGAAACGTTAAGAATAAAATGAAATTGGAATCTCAGGAGGTTAAGAAAAATGCAAAACTTTAGCCCAGGTCAAACTTTTTACTGCTGTTTTACAGATGTGTACAAATCAGACTTTTAATGGAGACGCAGGCAGAGGGAGCCTCAAGGTAATGCTCATAAATTGTGCAATCTGTTCTTGTGTTGCAGTTTTCCTCCCTCCTGAGAATTAAATTTTTTTTTAAATTAATTTATTTTTTATTGTGGGTAAAAATCAAAATTTTCACAATACATACCAATATATAAATATATATGCATATATGTGCATTTGCTTACAAAAATGTTATTTATATATATAAATATATTTTAAGAGGTGCTTAGATTACCTAAAATATTACACGGAACCCACAGGGATTCCCATGTTGCCCACCTCCCACACCTCCCACCACATCCCACACAAACATCTCCCACAAGTGTGGCCCACCACCCTCAATGGACTTACACATCTTGAATGACTTACTCTCGAAATTATTGAAGCTAGTTTAAAAGCAAATGAAATTAAAAATACCCATTTATTAAATGGCAAAAGTGGCATATTGAAATTACTGAGATTTATCTGTTTCTCTGATGGTTACTATCACTGCTGAGAAAGGCAGGCGTCAGGATTCTGCCTATCCACACTCGGCCACTGCGCCCAGCACCCTGGAGGGGGCAGGAACCGTCTCACTGCCCCATGGCCCACCCCCCATGTGCGTGGGCCTTTGGCAGGGACTGAAGACAGTGCTGAGGCAGCTCCATCTACAGAGTCAATGTATTTCAAGGACACTGCTGCTCGTGGACGTTGCTACCACAAATGGAGTTGCCCTGCTGTGGCCTGGAGGCAGCCCTGTACACTCCAGCTCTCATCCCCAGCAAAAGGTCCTCCTCATTTCCCTCCTGATTTATTTGGAGAAAATACAGGTCCTCCAGCTCGGAAAAATTTGCCACATACATGATAACGGACTAAATGGCTTAATATATAAAGAGTGCTAATAAATAAATAAATAAGAAAAAGGCTAATTTAGAAAGAAAAGTGGGCAAATGACTTTAAGAGATGAGTCACAGAAATAAAGATATGAAAATATATTGTCTTACAATCAAAGAAATACAAAATAAAATGCACTATGAGACTACTCCCTTCTCCCGCCAATAATAAATACCAGATATGCTGCTGGTAGGAGTGCAAACTATAGACTATTTCCAGATGGTGATTTTTAAGGAGTCTTAAAATCATTCCTATGTTCCAACCTGGCAAACTCATATGCAATCATCTACCTCCAGGTACTAAGTAGTCAAGAAGGGGGGAAATTGGAAAAAGCCTCAATAGCTCAAATTAGAGGACAGTTAAGTAAACTGTGGTATATTCACAAGACAGACGAATATGGAAATGTCACAATAGTGGAAAATATTTTAATTATGCAAAAACGTTCCTTGTAGAGCAAGCTCAAGGGACAGGCAAGAGTGAACATGTACAGAATCTCAACCCCAGGAGGGCAGGCAATCTGTGCTTCTGCTCACTGGAGAATCCCCAGAGGCCAGCAGAGCACTCAGCAGGTACTCACAGTTGTTGAATGACTGTATGTGCAGGGACAAAAGCCTGGGAGGAAATAAGCCCAGAGGTGGGGGAGGGGGTTAAGGATGACCTTTATTTTCCTTTATTGCCTTTCTGAATTTTATTATTTTTCTACAATGAGTATGTATTACTTTGCAATTAGAAGGCAAAGCAACATTTTTTTATTTAAAATGTATTTTTCTAAAGTTACTCCTTCTCTGGAGCAGTCAGGTTGGGTTCTAGACTGGCACACACACTATCGCGGTTCCAGAACTGGGACACAGAGGAGCCACGGCAGAGATCTCAGTCAATTTTTAGAAATCCTGTATGATGACCAATTTATTTTCTACAGATAGATCTTTGTGGAACATTCTTCATTTACAGATATGTATTCAACACAAATATATATCATAGGAACCTCCACCCTTTTAAAAAATACATATTGTTAGACTCGATAATTTAGAACGTATGTCTGAATTTTTGGTCTATTTTCTTATTTTCTTAAACTGTCCTATCAAATTTCCTGTTGACTGGAAAGAAAGAATTAGAAATACTTTCTTGTTCTTTCTTAACTGGCCTGAATCACCTAAATATTACCAGGGGTTAATTAGAAAGCAGCTATTTTACATAAGATTATGTGTATTGTGTGCACGGCTAATTCACAAGTACACAACACTGACTGAAGCCAATTTCCCCCCTTGCAGATGCTTTTCCTCAGGAAAAGCAAACAGACAAAATCCTTAAGAGAGCACAAACAGGAAGCCTATTAGGACCAGGTCCCCCAGGGCAGAAAACAGGGGGGTGGTGCTTTCCAGCATCTTCCAGAGTCTGAAGAGGTAAAATGAAAGCGCTGAGTCTAAATACAACCCCCGTACCTGGGAAACAGGGGGGTGGCTGTGCCTCTCAGCACTGCCTGCGCACCTGTCTAAAAAGGCTGAAACGGACCCAAGGACAGAAGCGTTATGCAGAGAACCAACAGAGTAAAGAATCTTGCATGGTACAATTTTGAAATCTGCTAAAAAGACATAATCCTATAATGATATGGCAGCACCTCTACATCACCCCCATTTTCCCTATGAAGCCCCAAAGGACTGTACACAAATTCAAAACACTAACACCTGAATTGTTCACTCATTCTATGAAATTCAACAGAGTCCAAGGTTCAGAGAGCTCACCTTTGCCCCCAAACCCCAAGTCATCAATACAATGAGAAACCATTAATATTCTGATATAAAGTTAAAATGTTAGGCATATACACTTTGAAAGTTGCTATGAAAAGTCTATGTTTTAAATATCCCCAATTTTCATTCACCAGACATGTCCTTAACAACTTATGAAAATACTTATTATCCTGAACACAGTAATCGTTGAAAACGTAGAGCGATTCTTCAGTTCTTTGCCCATAATTGCTCACAAGCAGCAAGTAACTGGCCCATATCCCCCCAGCCACTCAATTTTACCAAAACTGAAAAAGGTGAGAATGACTAACAGGCAAGAGGTAGGAAGGGGACAACGACCAGGCAAGACGCAGTGTACGGGAAAGACCGGCTGCCCCAAGCTGCAGAGGGGGCAGAGGCCTTCAGGAGGCGCGGCCTGGGGTCTCCAGGGAGCCCCCCCGGCCGGAGCTCATGACCTCCCGCACAGCACACTGTCCCGCAGCTGCCTGCTGTCTGCCCCCCAGGGCTGCCTGCCACAGCAGAGCAGCTGGAAAGAATGAGAATGTAACACACTCTCGCCGAGTGAGCAAGCAGGCGCAAGGCAGAGGGGAGTCCTTGGCGCACGGAGCCTCGGCCTCGGCACTTGGGAAGAAATTGACATTTACAGACTGAACTGAAATTTCTGTTATGCTTCTAATCCCTGGGCACTGACGAAAACTGTGTAATTTGATCCAAGCATGAGAAAGACAGTATGTTGAGCAATAAAGCTAAACAATGGCAGGAATGTGCTAGAAAGGACAGAGCCATGTGCCAAGGGCTTCCTGCAGGCCTGTGGAGCCGCCATTTGTCCTTGTTTACAGGGAGTGGCGGCCAGGGGGGGTCTGGGAGGAGTGGGGACACCAAAAACCAAGTAATTATTTTCTTGGAAATCTCCCCTTAAATAATGATATTCAAACAGCACAAGTTCAACAGAGTGATGACTGAGTCCGTTCGTACCCCACAGCCCCTTTGGGGTCACAGGGCCGTGTGCCTCAAAACCACGGTGTGTCCGGGCCCACCTGGTCCAGCAGGCCGGTCCCCTGGCGGGCGGGGCCTCCGGCCGCGGCCCACTGCCCCGCTGCTGGCGAGTGCTGGACCTCCCCCACGAACGGGCAGTCCTGCCTGGAGCTGCCTGGAGGGGGGCTTGCAAGCGGCACTGTCCACCGCTCCCACCGTCGCCTCCGCTTCTCACTCCAGACTCGCTGCTAACTCGTTCACAGGTGCCTGTCCCCTAAAGAACCTTCCGAGGTGGGGCTTCTACCATTTCCCTTGTCCCAGGGAGGGAGCATCTCGCCCAAAACCACAGGGCTGCGAGGGGGCGGCTGCCTGCCGGGCCATCTGCCCTCCAGGTCCCTTCACCCTCCTGAGCCCTCCCCTAGCGCCCAGGCTGTGCCCAAGTGTCCCCGTCTTCAACTTCTTCCTTCTCAGCCCTGGTCCTCTCCTGGGAGCAGGGCTCTCTCCTGCCAGCGCTCACCTGCAGGACACAGCCCTTCCGGGGGCCGCTCTGAGTTCCCCAGTGCCAGCCCCTCTCCGCTGCTCTGCCTTGGACCTCATCACCTGTGCCTGCCCAGACTGCAAGTCACGGCTGGAGGCTCAGTCTCTCCAGTAAACCCCTGCGACGCGCCCCCCGCGTGGGGGGTGGTCTGTGTGCAAGTGTGGTCTCTCCGGTGTGTTTCCGACCCTGGCCTTGTCCAGCAAAAGCTGGAGATGCCAAGGGCGCAGATGGACCTTGCTTCACAGTGACCTGCGTCCCAGGGAGGACCTGGGCAAACCAGGCAGCCTCTCGACATGGCCCCCAGGCCCAGGACGCTGCTCCAAGCTGGTGGTGGGCTTCAGGCCCCTGCCTGCAGTCCACCGCTGACTCTGCAGCTCCACGTGGTGACACGTGTGAAGGGCTCTGTGTGTGCGGCACACGTGGCAAAATTCAAGAGCTGTTTTTAAAATCTATATACCACTTGAACAAAACCCGCAGCGTCTCCTTCTGCAGGTTGTTGACCCCACTGCGCTTTTATTGCTGAGGCCTGAGTAGGATCAGAGGACACACACAGCTGTGACGAGCGCCAAGCCTTCGGGAACCGCGAAGGGCATGCTCTGTTCAGTCTCTTCTTCTGAAAATGAGTAATCAGGGCGGAAAGGAGGAACAAACCGCTCCTGCCCGCCCAGGTGTCATTCCCTGCACACAGGGGAGTCGTGGTGGTGGGCTGTGGAGTGGAGAGGAGGGGAAGGGGAGGGGAGGGGGAGGGCAGGGGAGGGGAGGGGGTGGGCCGTGGAGGGGAGGGGAGGGGAAGGGGGAGGGGCGGAACCAACGAGTTCCTCTGCTGTTCTCCAGCTCTTATGGGCCCCTGGGTTTTCACTTTTTGGGACCCATTTTAAGACAACAGACTGTCCTCAGGGCCATTTTATAAAAAGGCTCGTATCATCACGCTTTGAAGCAGGGGACATTTCTTGTTATCAAACAGACTTCGATGCCGAGGCTTCGCTCCTCCAATTAGAAGTCTGAACTCACCATAGTTTATGTTTTTACCAATAATGAGTTTATTCTGTAATAAGGGCACTTCTTTTCCAGAGTTGTAGTTTCCAAAACTTTCTTGCTTAAAAGGTTTTTCCCATTCATGTTTCACACCTATTTTTAAGATCAAGGGCAATAGGAAAGGCTCACTCGAGGGTGAGAACCAAGTATCTCCTAAGCGCAGTTAGTCGCTCACTCCACGCGCACCTGCTCCCTACGGCATGCAGGCACGTCCAGCCACAGCGAGCTTTAGAAGGTGGAAGACAATTCAGGCCTGCGGACTCGGACACTAGAGAGTGGCCAAGGGGGCTCCGTCGTGTGGATGCCCTGGCAGGCGCAGAGCTGTGCCGGGGACGATGGAGCAGCCGGAGGGGCATCTGGCGCGCTGTCCCGGGCAGGCGTTCAGTGGGTTTGCTGAAGTTCGCAAGCAGCGCGAGCGTTTCGTCAAAGGATGTAAAACAAGTCACACGCACAGTCTAGTCACTGCGGCTGGAACCACCGCTCCGAGTAAGTGTGCTTGCAGGCCCGGCCTGCGAGGCTGCGGGGCCGCGGCCGCTGGCTTCTGCCGGCCCGGCCCAGGCGCCAGTGCCAGAGGAGAGCCGCCCCGTGCCCGT
Organism: Tolypeutes matacus; assembly: GCA_026826555.1. Lineage (NCBI taxonomy): Eukaryota > Metazoa > Chordata > Mammalia > Cingulata > Chlamyphoridae > Tolypeutes > Tolypeutes matacus. The sequence goes on along the minus strand of JAKSZT010020074.1, from coordinate 7,597,650 downwards.
GGCCCCATGCCCGTGGCCCCCGCGTGGGCAGCGGCCCTGCGTCTGCCACCAGCACATTCTACCCTTGGCGCCTTTACTAGTAACTTCCCCAAGATGTCAACTAAGTTATTGAAGCACACCAGAAGCCCAGCAAATGTTTTTATATTTCTACTTTTACCAATTCCCTGCCATTCACAAATCAGGGAAAATGCTGTATTCCACCATTTAATGCTATTTAAACACTTACTAACTAAAATAATTCACTACACTAAATTCAATACTGTAGAATCCCTAATATTGAGGAGTTCTGTTAAATACAGTGAGTTTTCAGAAAAAAAAAGATAAAGCAACAAGATGTCTTCATTTTAACTTTCTGAATGGAATTTTTCTAAAATACATAATCCCCTGGGTTCTAAAACAACGAAGGGAATATAATTTAACCAATTCTTTTTACAGATTCACAGAACCTACCAAGTAAGTCAAGCTGTTTGCCATATTCTAGATAAACAGCCCAGGCTGCTGGCCTGCAGAGTTGTTAGTTTTCGGGTTTTTCTGTCTCATCACTGGCTGACATTTCTCAGTGCTGCTAGATGCATGTCCCAGCAACTAGTCAACCTTCACGTAAAATGCTGGCTTTGATCTTCTGTGTAAAGTGAGTGTGTAAGTACAAGTGCAGACACACAAAGAGACGAGAAAGGAAGATGAAGAGAAGAAGCTGGGGATGAAAACCATCCCCTGGAACCCTGGAAGGCCATTTAAAATCTGTTTATAATGGTTATCTTTGGCAAGTGCTTATTCAGCCACTTAAAACTACTTTAAAGAATTTTATATATTTCCAGTTTTTTCAAGTGTCTAATGTAATTTGTACAATGAAAGTAAGTTTATTCTTGTGTCTTCTATTGTGTTATGCTCTGCAGCACTGCACTTTCTTATTACCCAAGCATGTAAGACACTCTACCCAGGCACACAGGCTGCAAGGGAGACGCCGAGAACCGGGTTTGGGATCAACCGCCGCGTTTTAAGTCCCAGCTCCGATACTAGCTGTTGAACTTTAACAAGTCTTAATACCATTATTGTGACTCTTGTCAGTGATTAGCACTTCTACTGTAAGTAATATTTATTACAAACGCCTGTTGAGCTCTACTGACCGTCCAAGAAGCGTGCAAAATGCTGACACGCTACCTGCGCATCCTCCATGGCCCCCTATGAAGCAGGTGCTGCAGCCACGGGCAGGGCAGCGCTGAGGCAGGAGGCAGCCCCGGCTTCCAGAACATTCGTTTGTGCCGTAGCCCAGCTGGGGCCGAGAGTGCTACTACCCACCTCACAGGGCTTTTTAAGGGGTGCTTCCTAAACCATGACATCATTTCTGTGATACTGGAACAAGCCTGAGTATTCCACTGCCGCCTACTTGCCCCTTACTCCAGTGATCCTGGCAGGGTTAGGGGGCACAAGGCAGATAAAAGGTGAAGTGCACTGAGCTTTAGACACACGAAACTGCCATTACCAAGGCTGTGGAAGAGCTGCACTGACAAGCGGCATATCGCTAGCATTTAAGATTTCATCAAAAATATGAAATAACAATTCTTCCTTAGGTTGAAGTTTGTCAGGAAAAAAGGTTTAAAAGCTTTGAGTCAAGTGACCAACTCCGATGAGTACAATGGAGAACTCAGATGCCAAGAGATTCTGAAAAGTGAGAGAGTTCAGGGGCTGCCTTGAAGATGCAAAACCCACACCACGGGAGGAAGCTCGTGTGCAGAAACAAAACGCCCTCTTAGGCCACAGCTGGCGTCTTCGTGACATCAAGACCCACGAGCACGTCCGAGGGCCACGGGCACGCCGGAGGTGCTTCGGGCTCAGCGGAGTGCCTGGGACTTGTTGGTGGCTGAGGTCCAGCGGCTTCTGCTGGACCGTGGGTGAGCTGGTATGGCATTAGCACAGATCAGGACCGTCTCGCTATCCTAAATAACCTCCGAAAGCCTCTTAAGCTTTCCCCGAGGAATAAAAAACGCACGCACCAGCTTCTCAGGACCCGAATCATCTACTCACTGCCACGGCTGCCAGATTAGGACTCCGCTTCTACCATGCAAGCTGACGTGTCGGGAGAAAGAAGAGCAAGAGCAGACGTGCATGCGGAGGCAGGCGGCTGTGCTCTCCGGAGCTGCCCGCTCCCAGCACCTGAGCCAGGAGCAGCAGGGCCAACGCCCACCAGCTCGCCCCTGCTCCAGACCCCCGGATCTTCCAGGGGGTCAAAAACCGCTGCTGGAATGCGTGGGACTCGGAAGCACCAGGGAAAGCTGCCATCGGTGCCGGGATGTCCAGGCCCCAACCCCTGCCACAGAGTCCTCGCCCCGTCCCAGAGCCCCCTTCCCCTCCCCCTGCCCCTCAGCCCCCTTCCCCTCCCCCTGCACCCTCCCCTCCCCTCTCCCCCAGAGCCCCCTTCCCCTGCCCCTCCCCCTGCCCTCTTCCCCTCCCCTCTCTCCCACAGCCCTCTTCCCCTCCCCCTGCCCCCACAGCCCTCCCCTCCGCCCCCACCCCACCCTGTTCCCCTCCCCTGTGCCCTCTGACCCCTCCCCCACTCCACCCCCCAACCCACCTTAGGGGCAGGTTCACATTCACGCAGCACCACGCACAAAATCGCTGACGAAAGTGGGCCTGGGCGCTGTTCACAGGGACTGCTTTGTCTGGGAGGGAACAGGGCAGAAAGCGTGCTGCCATCTGGCAGAAGCTACAATGCCGCAGTGTGCTCCGATGCCATGTGTTTGAGTCCCACGGCAGGACACGGTGCAGACCCCTGTGAAGGGCAGTGTCTGACTGCGCGCGGCGCTGCTCACAGCCCAGAGCCGCTGGGCTAAAGCCAGCTCCGGGAGCCTCGCACAGCAGCCCAGTGTCCCCTCAGGGCGCACCTGCAGCGGGCACTCCGGGCTCGCGCCCCCAGCACCGCCCCAACACGGAGGGGCGAGGAGGCCGGTCCAGCCCGCAGGCCTGCTGCCTTGAGTCCCAGGAGACCTGCTGCCACACGTTCTGCGGTCTGGCCTGAGGTCTGGCCCACGGATGATGGGTCACAACAGCACTCCGTGGTGTCGTTTCACGGCTTAATAATGTCTCTTTCTTCCCACATCACTTACATACTAGGCTGCAGCCGCAGGAAACCTCTCCACCTACGGCCTTTGAGCAGGGCAGGCTGTGACGTCTGCCTCGAGATACCCTGCACTGCCTGCACTGCCACACTTCCCCAGATTCCTCTTCCCCTCACTGTGACTGGACATGTCGCCTCCTCCAGGAAGTCCTCCTGGCTTTTCTCTGCTGGGTGTGGCCCTTCTGTGTTCTCGCTGGGCACTTAAGCCTGTTCCCTTGTCTCGTGTGACCCTTTTGTAGGCAGAGGACCTGTCTTTATCTGTGCTTCTGGGAGGGCAAAATCCCAGATATAGGCTCAATGCTCACTGGATGTTTAAAAATGAGTGCGTGCATGAATGCACCCAAGCAGGCACTGACTGGCCATCTAAGCCACCGCGAGAGACACAAGTCATGCCCTGAGCCAGGGCTCACCGAGAGGGGATACAAGGGATGTGTTCTCTGCCACGGGGGCTGCAGGTCACAGAGATCCGTCCATTTGGCAAAACTGTGTAGCTAAGATTTGTGTTTCAATGTATGCAAGTTTTACCCAAAAACAGAGAACTGTAAAAAACACTGATATCACCTGGGAGTGCAGTGAACAAAGGAGGCATGGACGGCAGAGGTGGGCAGCAGTCGGAGGTAGGCGACTTTACAGATGCTTGAAAGTTTCCAAAATAAAAAGCTAAAAACCATCCTTGCACTCATGTGCATGAGCATCAATGAAACAGCTATCAGGCCACGTCGGCATCTAAGAGAGTTTGGAATGAGGAGAGAAGGGAATTTACAGGTCACTCACAAGGTGTAAGGTTTACTCATTTACTCCTCATAGAGACGTCATGACGTATTTTACCCCCATTTCATAGGTGGGGAAACCGAGGCTTCAGAACGCTACGCAACTGGCTGAGTGGGCTAAGGACTTGAAATCAAGTCCGTCCACCCTCTGGTCTCTCACACCTTTCCCACAAGAAGCTGGAGGCTGGCATGAGAGAACTGCCTGGGCTGAGGAGGGCCGTCGCTTGGCAGACTCCACTCTCACTGCCTGCATCCGAGTGCAGAGATACATCTGGAAAGATTAAATTACTAAAATTGCAAGGAGCAACAATCATGCCCCAGAATCGTTCCCAGCCAAGGCAGTGGCTAAGGCAGCACATCTCCCTGATCTGAGAGGCTGTATTTTCTCTTTAGAGGGTTCTAGGCCCCTGGGGTCCTTAAAGGGCTGGTCTGTCTCCCTGCAAGGTGCAGCCCGCAGGTGAGACAAAGCATGGCCTGCAGGCAGGACTCCCAGGTGCACAACAGCCACTCAGATCTGTCTTCCGCCAATACCCAAGCAGATTCAACCTCCACGGCGCCAAGGAAGCCGACACTGCCGGGCCCTCTCTTGGGCATGGCATCCTGCTGGCAGGCGCTCTTTGGACATCACGGTTAGCAAAGCTGCTGTCATTTCTGACCAGCTTTTCCCAGCCAAAAAGCCATGTGTGGCTTGGGGGGGCGGGTGCCAGTGTGGAAATATGGGTGAGCCCCGTGTTTACAAGCTCTAACGCCCACCCCAGCAGAGGCAAAGCCCCTCAGACCCTCCTGAGAGTTATAAACTGGAATCACAACCCGTTTACACTGTTGCACTTTTATCCATCTGAACTCTCTTTACCCCATCAAACTAACTCCCATCCCTGCCAACCACTGAACCAGCGAACACGAAGCATCTGCCGGCACCTGACAGTCGCAGCCCTGTCGCTGCTGGCGGGGAGCGTCCTCCTCGGTTGAGTTAGGGAAGGAAACCAAAGTGCAAAGTGCCCCCAAGGGTGGAGGAGTCCACAGCGCCTGCAGGAAGCAGCAGCAGAGCTCTGGAGCCTAAGCCATCAGCCCCTTACCGAGAGGCCCATCCGGGTGCAGAGAAATTATCAGCAAAAGCAATCACGGGCTCTTATTTACTTACTCGTTGTCTCTTCATTCCTACCTTAAGAAGACTTACGGAAAACGAAACAAAGACCAACGAGGGTTCAACTGAATCATCAGTTTTCAAGCCTTTTTTAAAAGCCAAAGAGACTACGTCACTCAACAGTGATCCAGAAGCCCTCCAACCCAAAGTGATCAAAAGGGGCCGTTTTGGATGTGGGGTCACGGAGGGCAGGCCTTTCTTTCCTGACATGCTTTGAGGTCACTGCGGTGAGACAAAATAGGTACAAAAATGCTGAATTAAAATGAATCCATGTATAACAAATGTGACAAGTTTAAGTTAATAAATGTGGAAGTTACAGTTAAGCTCCTTTAAGGCGAATGTACAGCACTGGCAACACTAGCACAGATACGGACAATGCAGAGACTAACCAAGCAATGTCTGTGCTATTTTTCACATGTGATTTCAAACACTACATAAAGGCCGACTTAAAAATCTTCACAAACAGCCACGATGAATCGCAATGAGCCCGATGAGAACAGAATGCAGCCATGGAAATGGAATTACAAAGAAGTTTCAACGACATGGAAGAGGGCCTATAAGAAGATGTTAAGCGAAAAAACCAGGGGTGATTTTTTCCTTTTAAATATCAAAGATTGTACTGATGAAATTAAAAATCCCAGACAGAACAAGGGCTTGTGGTGGACCAGGACGCGGGTGTAAGATGCTCCAGGCTGCCGCTTCCCCCACAGAATGACTGAGCAGCTGGCAAAACCAGCAGGACAATCTTCCTCAAAATTCCAGAAAGCAGTCAAAGGGCAAGAAAACTGCCTTAAAACGTGAAGAGAGCTCATTCAGTACCTGCTGGCCCATCGCCAACAGGTGGAGCCTACACTCCCACGGTGGGTGGCTGGCCCCGCCAGGGAGGGAGCGGACCTAGTGGGTGCCTGGGTGTCGGTGACCACCTACCGACCGGCAGCCTGAAAGACTGAAGCCGGAAAGTTCTCTCTTGCACACCCTCCTGTAATTTGCCCTGCAGCAGAAGCAGTGCTAAGCCAAAGCGACCAGGGCAAAGGGCTGCCTGCTTTAAGTAATGCAACACAGCACCCAAGAGGGGCAGAAAGACTATTTCACAGCAGGCGCAGGGGGCTTCTGAATTCATGTAAACGGGAATCCCTGAGGTCATGAGCAAGCACACATCCAGGACAAGGCGCCGCTCAGAGGGGACAGGGTGGACCCTGCACTTCACGGAAGCTCAGGCTGATCTTTGTGAGAGGACGGCAGCAGGGTGCAAACACCACAAAAGGTGTTTTTTGCATTGGTTTGCTTTACTTAACTCTGGGCACTCAAGGAAATCTGTATCACATTACTATCTGGATACAAACCTAAGGAACAAACAGCTCAAGAATTAAATTCCACAGTTAATATTCTAAAATATTAAATGTATATTGTGCAACAAAAGATTAAAAGATGAACAAAGAAAAGGTAATGAGGGTCCACCCAAAGGAGGAAGATAAAAATCCAGAAACCTTCAATGACAGACTTTTGACATACCAGACACAGACTTTAAGAAAATGATCCTCAATATCCTCAAGGAGATAAAAGAAAACACAGAGAAAGAACTAAAGGTTATCAGGAAAACAATGAATGAAAAATAGAAAGATCTCTATAAAGAGATAGGAATTTTTAAAAGGAGCCAAACAGAAATACTAGAGTTGCAGAGCATAATAACTGAAATGAAAACTCACCCAGAAGGTTTCAAAAGCATATTGGAGCTGGCAGAAGAAAGGATCCATGAACAAAAAGACAAGACAGTTGATATGATTGAGGCTGAAGAGCAGAAAGAAAAAGAATAAAGAAAAGTGAACAGCGCCAAAGAGAAATATGGACACCATCAAACATGCCAATCTATACATAATGGGAGCCCCAGAAAGAAAAGAAAAAGGGGCAGAAGGAATATTCAAAGAAATAATAGCAGAAAATATCCTAAATTTAATTAAAAACATGAATATGAACATTCAAGAAGCCCAACAAACCCCAAACTGGATGAACTCGGAAAGAAACATAGTCAGAGACATAGTAGTCAATCCATCAAACTACAAAGTCAAGGAGAGCGTTCTGAAAGCTAGAAGAGAAAATCAATATGTTTTGTTCAAAGGAGTCTCAAACTAAATGCCAGTTTCTCACCAGAAATATGGACACAAGGAGACAGTGGGATGAAACATTCGAAGTGCTGAAAGAAAACAATTACCTATCAAGAATTTTATATATGACAAGACTGTATTTCAAAAATGTGGGGGAGATTAAGGCACTCAAGATAAACAAAAGGTGATGGAATTTGTCACCACTAGACCTGCCCTACAAACAATTCTCAAGGGAGTTCTTCAGACTGAAAGGAAAGGACGCCAGACAGTGGAAAGAGTGGCATGAAGAAATAAAGACCTCTGGGTAATGATATGGGTAATTATGAACGTCAGTACTACTGGATTACAGTTTGGAGTATGTAACTCTATTTTTTTGTTTCTTACAGGTGCTAAAGTGAAAATGTATAAAAGGTAATGAGAAATAGGATTGTGGATGGAGGGCACACAGGGAACTCCAGAAGTCAGTCTCTCCACTAAAACAACTGGCAAAGAACTATCTGAGTCAACTATTTTGACACTCTTGAGTCTAGTGGAACACTGTGCAGCATCCAGGGGAGACGTGGAGGAAGAGTCTGGTAAACTGTGGTCAATATTGGTGAATTTCACCCTCCATGCAGCAGCTGCCATTCCCCAAATCTCATCTCTAACTGTGTGGCAGGCAGCCATGGAGACTGCAGGCAGAGCTCCTGGAGCAGCTTGCTGGCCCTGGAATGGGCCACAAATACTCAGTCCTCAAAAATCAGTGGGAGTGCAGCGGTGTGGCCTGGCCACCCATCACTGCTTTGAATCCTCTACTTCACACGGATGGGGGCCAGCTCTGTGGATGGCTACTCTTCTATACCTTCAGGCAAAAGAGTCAGGGAAGTATTAAAGAGTCTGTACATACATATTTTTTTCCTTTCCTCATTCTATTCCACATTTGTGGGCAAAAATAGTTTACTAAAGTCACAAACTGACGACTCTAGCTGTCAACAACAAAAAAACCAACAATCCCAGAGCAGTAGGAGGAACTGATATCCAGAGTAAAAAGATAAAACTCAGAATGTATTCAACAAAAAACTACAAAACATACAAAGAAACAGGCAAGTACAGTTCATTCAAAGGAATAAAAATAATTTGCCAGAAACAGTTGGAACTATTGGTAAAAAAAACAAAACAAAAAAAAAACCTTTAAATCAATAGTTTTAAATATGTTCAATGATCTAAAGGAATCCAAATAGAAGGAACTAAAAGATATTAGGAAAACATATGAACAAAATAAAAAGGAGGAAATTATTTTTAATAAAGCAAAAATTATGAAGTTGTAGAATACAGTAATTGAACAACAGCAGATTTAAACAGGCAGAAGAAAGGATCAAGGAACTAGATAAGACGTAAGAAAGAAAAAGAAATGAAAATGAAGGAAAATGGACAGAGCCTGAGGGATCTGCGGGACACAATCAAGCATACCAACTTAACCATCACTGCAGTCCTGTAAGGACAGGAGAGAACGGGGCAGAAAAAGTATTTGAAGAAATAAAGGGTGAAAACTTCCCAAATATAAAGAAAGACACAAATATACATATCCAGGAATCTCAATGAACTCTAAGCAGGCCAAGAGACATTAGAGTAAAATTATCAAAATCCAAAGACAAAGAGAAGATTTTGAAAGCAGCAAGGGAGAAGCAACTTGTAACATGCAGGGATTTCCCAACGAGATTAACAGATTTCTCATCAGAAACTATGATGGCCAGGAGACAATGGGATGGCATATTTAAAGACCTTACAAAAACAAAAACTGACAATCAAGAATGTATATTCAGCAAAATTATCTTTCAAAAATGAAGGAGAAACTTCCAGGAAGATAGAGGAGTAGAGAGACACAGGAATCACTTCTCTCCCAGAAAAATAGCTAGAAGACAGGCAGAAATGGCCTGAAAAAAATATTGTAGGATTTAGGGCACCAGGCAAAGGCTGGACACCACCCAGAAGAGAGAGGGGCACAGGAAAAGAATCTCAATATAAAGACTGAGTTTAAGCTGCAACTGCAGCCGCCAGCGCCCTCCCCCTGCCCTTAGAGCAAACAGCTTTGAATTCTCTGGCCTCTGGCCAGTAGCTACAGACAGAGAGGGCCACAGGGGTCCACCTCCTCAGGAAACGGGAGAGACAGGGAGGCAGTGAAGGCTGATTCAGCTTTTGACTCATAAATTTGGTCTGTTATGTCCTGCGAGACCTTCAGGCCATGCTTGCCTGGGGAGCCGGCAAGGGACTAAAGAGATCCGACCCTCGCAGTCTCCCTCTCCACCGACCAGGACTGGTTGTTGAGGATGCAGAGGGAAGTGGAATTATTTCCTACCTGGGAAAAGGGAGGGAGCTGCCAGCAAAGGGAAGAGAACAGCTTCTGAGAGAGTATGAGTTGCCAGGCACCGAATAGTGTTGAGGCAGGAGCCTCTGTCACATTGATCTGGTCTGTGCTGCAGCAAACATACTCTGACCAGGCTTTGAACTGAGCGGGCTGCCAAAGAGCGCCATCTTCTGGTGGACCAAGAAAGTGCATATAAGGAAATTAAAACGCAAACAAATAGGGAAGCTTTTTCTGACCTTTACAGCCTCCCTCCCCAAGGCCCTTGGAAACAGGTATGCAACAGATCACTGGGCCCATGGTCTAGATTTAAGCAACTAAACAGGGATAATCCTAAAGATCTAGAACAGCTTGAACCAACAAATCAAAGAAGAGCAGAAACACACAGCTTCCTGCCACTAAATCCCTACACAAGAGAGAGAAATTGAGCATCAGAGTAAACTCACCATCGTAATCAGATGCCTAGACATCTGCAAAAAAATACAAGCCATACTAACAAAATGGAAGATATGGCCCAAGCAAAGGAATATATCAAAGCCCCAGATGAAACACAGGATTTGAGACAACTAATCAATGACGTTCAAACAATTCTCCTAAATCAAATCAAATCAAAGAGTTGAAAGACAATATGACTACAGAGATAAAGGACATAAAGAGGATACTGGGCCAGCACAAAGGAGAATTTGAAAACCGGAATAGAAAAATAACAGATCTTATGGGAATGAAAGACACAATAGGCGAGATCAAAAACACATTAAAGGCATAAAACAACAGACTTGAAATGACAGAAGAAAGAATAAAAGATGCAGAAAACAGAACTGAAATAGAAGAGAGAGTAGAACAGAGAAACAAAAAGAAAAAATTGATTAGAGGCTCAGGGAGATGAATGATAACACAAAGCACAACAAAATATGTGTCATGGGAGTTCCAGAAGGAGAAGAGAAAGGAAAGGGGACAGAAAGAATATTTGAGGAAATAATAGCCGAAAATTTCCCAACTCTCATAAAAGAAATGAACTAACATGTCCAAGAAACGCAGAGTACTCCAAATCAGAATAAATCCAACTGAACCTACTCCAACACACATACTACTCAGAATGTCAAACACCAAAGATAAAGAGAAAATTCTGAGAGCAGCAAGGGAGAGGCAAACTATCACATACAAGGTACATCCATTAAGACTTAGTGTGGATTTCTCATCAGAAACCATGGAGGCAAGGAGACAGTGGTATGATATAATTAGGATATTGAAAGAGAAAAATTGCCAGCCTAAAATTCTTTATCCAGCAAAATTGTCTCAAAAATGAATGTGAGGTTAAAATATTCACAAATAAAATTCGTAAAAAATAATCTGGCTTTGTGGGAAGCATTAAAGGGAGCCTGAAAGAAAAAGGAGAGAGAGGCTTGGAGGAGAGTATAGAAGAGAAGACTATCAGAAAGGAAAACAAAAAGAAAAAGACAAAAATAAGATGTGAGCTATGAAAGCCAAAAAATAAAATGGTGTAAGTAAATGATGCATTTACAGTAGTATAATTGAATGTGGATGGGTTAAACTACCAATGAAAAGATAAAGGCTGACAGAAGGGATTTAAAAAGCCATCCATATGCTGAATACAAGAGACTCACCTTAGAACCAGGGATACAAATCAGCTGAAAGTGAAAGGTTGGAAAAGATATTCCATGCAAACAGTAAACATCAAAAAAGGGCAGGGGTGGCTATACTAATATTGGACAAAACAGACTTTAAATTGAAAAAAAAAAAAAGTTATGAGATGTAGAAGGCCATTATATATTGATAAAAAGGAAAATCCACCAGCAAGAAGTAACAGTCATAAATATCTATGCACCTATCCAGGATGCCCAAAAATACATGAGGCAAACTCTTGCAAAACTGAAGAAAGAAATAGACATCTCTACAATAATAGTTGGAGACTTCAATACAACACTCACATCCTTAGACAGAAAAACTAGACAGAACAGAGAATCTGGACAGTATGACAAGAGATGTAAACCTAACAGACATAAACAGAACATTGCATCCCAAATCCATGGGTTATACATTCTTCCCAAGTGCTCATGGATCTTTCTCCGGGATAGACCACATGTTAGGTCACAAAGCAGGTCTCAATAAATATAAAAAGATTGAAATTATACAAAGGACCTTCTTAGATCATAACGGAATGAAGCTGGAAATCAATAATAAACAGGAAAGGGGAAAACTTGCAAATGTATGAAGGCTGATCAACACACTCATAAACTATCAGTGGGTCAAAGAAGAAATTGTAAGAGAAATTAGCAAATATTTTGAGATGAATGAAAAGGAAAACACAACTTATCAAAACTTATGGGGGAAAAAATCTTATGGGATATAGCAAAAGCAGTGCTGAACTGGAAATTTATAGCCTAAATGCCTATATTAAAAAATAAGAGCTAAAATTAAAGACATAACTGAACACTTGAAGGAACTAGAAAAAGAACAAAAAAACAATATCAAAGCAAGAGGAAGGAAAGAAATAAAGATTAGAGGAGAAATAAATGAAATTGAGAAGAAAAAAAAACAACAACGATAGAGTATCAACAAAACCAAAAGCTGGTTCTTTGAGAGGATCAATAAAATTGAAATACCCCTAGTTAGACCAACAAAGAAAAAAAAAAGAGAAGATGCAAATAAATAAAATCAGAAATGAAAGGGGGGATGTTACGATTGACCACACAGAAATAAAATGGATCATAAGAGGATATTATTCGCTTTTCTGCCCTGCTTTTAGTTTCTGGATATCTCTAGAGCCCTCAGGAGCCCCACTATTTGAGGCACTGTTTACTTTGGCAGTCAACAAGATCCTGCTGAGATGTGCATAAGCGTAACCTCTGGAATGACCTCCCAACTCACTTTGAGATCTTAGCCATAAAAACTCATTTGTATTTACCATTTTCCCCTATTGCTAGCTGGTGCTTGGTAATAATCCCTCAGTACCAGGGAGGCTCATCCCTGGGAGTCATGTCCCACGCCAGGTGTAAGATAGTGCGCTTATATGCTAAGTTTGGCTTATATGAAAGGCCACATTTGAGCAACAAGGAGGCTTTCAGGAGGTAACTTTTAGGCAGTATATAATACTAGGCTAAGTTTCAATTGTACAATCATTAATGTCAAGGGCCTGGCATAATGGTCTGTTTTGCCTTCACCAGACATTGCCCTTGCACTTGGGGGATTCTTTATGCTCCCCAGTGTAACAGAGTAAGACTCATTTATAGGTTCTCTACCCATGGCTCTTCTGCTCCTTTTATTTGAACCCATAATTAGCACAATTGGATTTGTCCTGCATGACATTGCAGTGATGGATACAGGCCATTGTATATTTTGTCATAACTTACAAAATTGTGCAGGACAAAGTGTAAACTTTAATGTAAACTGTAGTCCATGGTTAGTAGCAATGCTTCAATATGTGTTCATCAATTATAACAAAGGTACCACACTAATGAAGGATGTTGTTAATGTGGGAAAGTGTGGGAGGGGGAGGGAGTGGAGCATAAGGGAATCCCTTATATTTTTTATGTAACTGTAATCTAAATCTTTAAAAATTAAAAAAAAAAATTTTTTTTAAAAAGAGGATATTATGAGAAATTGTATGCCAACAAATTAGATAACCTAGATGAAGTGGTCGAATTCTTAGAAACACACAAATAACCTATATTGACTCTACAAGAAATACAAGTAATCAACAAACCAATCACATTTAAAGATATTGAATCAATGATCAAAAATCTCTCATCAAAGGAAAGTCCAGTACCAGATGGTTTCACGGGTGAATTCTACCAAGCATTTCAGGAAGAATTAACACCAATTCTGTTTAAACTCTTCCAAAAATTGAAGAGGAGGGAAAATTACCCATTTTATGAAGCCAACATCACCTTAGTACCAAAGCCAGAAAAGATACTACAAGAAAAATCTCTCTAATGTACATAGATGCAAAAATTCTCAACAAAACACTTGCAAATAGAATCCAACAGCATATTAAAAGAATTATACACCATGACCAAGTGGGGATTATTCTTGGTATGCAAGGGTGGTTCAATACAAGAAAATCAATTAACATAATATACCACATTAACAAATTGAAGTAATAAAAAACCACATGATCATCTCTATCTATGCAGAAAAGGCATTCAACAAAATCCAGAATCCTTTCTTGATAAAAACTCTTTGAAATATAGGAATGGAAAGGAAGTTCCTCAATATAATAAAGGGCATATATGAAAAACCCACAAGCAACATCGTCCTCAATGAGGAAAGATTGAAAGCTTTCCCTCTAACATTGAGAACAAGACAAGGATGCCCACTGTCACCACTGTTCTTCAACATTGTACTAGAAGTTCTAACTAGAACAACTAGACAAGAAAAAAATAAAAATAAAAGCCATCCATATAGGATAAGAGGAAGTAAAACTCTGTTTGCAGATGACATGATTCTTCTATATTTAGAAAAATTTGAAATGTCTACCACAAAGCTATTTGAGTTAATAAACAAGTTCAGCAAAGTTCCAGGATACAAGATTAACACACAAAAATCAGTAATGTTTCTTTATATTAGTAGTGAACAATCTGAATAACAATCTGAGGAAATAAAATCCATTTCTAATATTGGGAAAAAAAAAAGACTCAAATACCCAGGAAACAATTTAACCAAAGATACACTGGAATTATAGTCAGAAAACTACAAAACACTGATAAAGAAGTCAAAGAAGACCTAAACAAATGGACATACATTCCATGCTCATGGATTGGAAGACTAAACATTGTAAAGATGTCAATCCTATCCAAACTGATTTATAGATTCAATGCAATACCAATCAAAATTCCAACTGCCTACTTTACAGAAATAGAAAAGTCAATTATGCAAAGTAGGTGTATAGCTCAGTGGTTCAGCACCTGCTTTGCGTGTACAAGGTCCCAGGTTCAATGTCGGGCACCTCCAAAAATAAAAATAAAAGATAATTTTTTTTAAAAAGTCAATTGTCAAATTTATTTGGAAGGTAAAGGGCACCTGAATAGCTAAAACCATTCTAAAAAGAAGAGCGATGTGGGAATACTCTCACTGCCTGACCTTGAAACATATTACAAAGCTACAGTGGTCAAAACAGCATGGTATCAGCAAAGAGAGAGACACACTGATCAGTGGAATAGAACTGAGATGTCCATTAACAGACCCTTACCTCTATGGCCAACTGTTTTTTTTTGTTGTTGTTTTTTTAACTATGCGTAAAAATCAAATTTTTCACAATACACACCAATATTTGTAAAATGATATATAAATATATATGCATATATGTACATTTGCTTACATAAATGTTATATATATATATATTAAAACGTGCTTAGATTACCTAAATATTACACAGAAATTACAGGGATTCCCATGTTCCTCACCTCCCACACCTCCCAGAACATCCCACACAAACATCCTTCATTAGTGTGGCCTATCACCCGTAATGGATATACACATCCTGGGGCCTTGCCACCAAGCATAGACCACAGTTCACATCGTAGACCCCACTCTCTCCCACACAGTTCTGCATGGTATATACTGATGTAAATGGCCTACATCCGTCGCTGCAATGCCACTCAGGACAACCCCCAAGTCCCGAAAAAGCCCCTGTATTACAACTGCTTTTCCCCTCCCTGCCCTGAAAGCATCCAGTGGCCACCAGCTCCACCTCACTGTTATAATTTCTTCCATTGCTTGAATCACAATATGTCCCCAACAGAATACCATTAAGTCTACTCTCGTCCATAGCTCTTCTCCCAATCCTGAGGGGACCGGGATGGTGACATCCACTCCACCTCCAAGTGAGAGGGGTCTTATATCCCATGGGGAAGATGGATGGGATTATCCTGCCTGCAGCTGCAGACTCTCTCCATTCCCTGGGATTGGCCAACTGGTTTTTGACAAACAAAGTTCATGTTACTGAGATAAAACAGTCTCTTCAACAAATGGTGTTGGGAGAACTGGATATCCATAACCAAAAGAATGAAAGAGGACACCTATCTCACCCCCTATACAAGAATCAACTCAAAATGGATCAAAGACCTAAATATAAAGCCAGGGCCATAAAACTACTAGAAGAAAATGTAGGGAAATATCTTCAAGACCTTGTGGTAGGTGGTGGTTTCTTGGGCCTTACACCCAAAACACGAGGAACAAAAGAAAAAAACAGATAAATGGGACCTCCTCAAAATTAAACACTTTTGCACCTCAAAGGACTTTGTCAAAAGGGTGAAAAGGCAGCCAACTCAATGGGAGAAAACATTTAGAAATCACATAACCAGTAAGGGCTTAATATCCATGATTATTATTTCCAATTAGCCTGGCACCTGCAACCAGAGGTGTAGCATATCAAGTTTCCTCTCCTAGTGATTTTTTTTTTAAAGACCAATTTGTTGCAGTTTTTGGGTATATATTCTCATATTTGGTGATTTGCATTAAAATGTGGCTTTTTTTCTAAAAAAGAAAAATCACCTTTGTTTTCTGTAAAAACGAATTCTAAATAAATGCATTATGAATAAAAAAAAAAAAAAAAAAAAGATGCTACAAGTCAACAATAAAAAGACAAACGACCCAATTTAAAACTGGGCAAAAGACTTCAATAGACATTTGTCCAAAAGAAATACAAATTTAAAAAAAGAAAAAATGTTCAACATCACTAGCCACTAGGGATTAGGGAAATGCAAATCAAAGCTACAATGAGGTAGCTTCACACCTATCAGAATGGCCACTATTAAAAAGACAGAGAACTACAAGTGTTGGAGAGGATGTGGAGAGATAGGAGCACTTCTTCACTGTTGGTGGGAATGCAGGATGGTACAGCCACTGTGGAGGACTGTTTGGCAGTTCCTAAAGAAGTTGAATATAGACTTGCCACGTGACCCAGCAATACCACTATTGGGTATATACCCAGAAGAACTGAGAGCAGTGACACGAACAGACATCTGCACACTGATGTTCATAGAGGTGTTATTCATGACTGCCAAAAGTTGGAAACAACCCACATGTCCATCAATCGATGAATAGATAAACTGTGGACTATTATGCAGTGGTAAGAAGAAATGAAGTCATGACATATATGACAGCATGGATGAACCTGGAGCACATTATGTTGAGGGAAGCAAGCCAGACACAAAAGGACAAATACTGTATGACCGTGTTGGTATGAACTAAATGTATCTCATGGAGTTACTAACTTGAATATAGGTCACCAGAAAATAGAATGAGCTTAGAGAAGGGAAAGCTGAGGGCTAACCTGTGCAGGATTGGTAAAAAGGCTGTGAGTTAATCTTTGGAAATGAACAGAAATGGTGAAAGCACATCATAATGTTTGAAACTAGCAGTACTAATATATGGGTATGACAGTGGTTGAACTGTCAAGCAACTGGGCACCCGCCTCCCACATGGGAGGTCTCGGGTTTGGCTCCCGGTGCCTCCTGAGGAAGACGAGCAGACAGACGATGGAGCCATCTCAGGGAGGAATAAAAATTTTTTAAAAGAGCACTGGTAAAGGTGAACTACACAGTGGTTCAAATGGAAAGTCTAAGGTCATGTATATTACTAGAAGGAAAGCTAAAAAACGTACCATGGGACTGTTCAGCACAGCAAAACCTCATGTGCACTATGAGTATGGGTAATACTGCATATATATGACTGTTTTTCTTTGAAACCGAATAAATGTACTTCAATGTTACGAGAAATATCAGACAAAAATACAACCAAAGTAAAATATGGACAGTAGTGTATAATAATATATTAATAATCTTCCATTAAGTCTTTTTAAAAAAGAAAATATACTAAGTGTAAGAAAATAGACATTGTTTGACATCCATACCAAATATAAATACAAATAAATTAGAAAGACGGAAACAGAATAGCAGCTATAGTACGACCGAGACTGAGAGGTAGAGCTTTCTTTTCTTTGTTTTTTGTTCTTTATTTTTATTATTATTATTGGAATAATGAAAAATCTCTAATAATGACTGAAGTGAAGAATGCACAACTATGTATTTATATCAAATACCACTGATTGTACACTTTGGATGCATTGTATGCTTTATTAATATTTATCAATAAGATTGATTTTTCTTTAAATGAAGGAAAAGTAAGACATTTTCAGATTAACAAAAGGTGAAAGATCATTACTAGAGACCAACCTGCCCTACAAGAAGTGCTAAAGGGAGTCCTTCAGGCTGAAAGAAGAGTGCACTACACAACAACACAAAGTCAAAGGCATGAGAAGAGCGAGCACTGGGGGATGGGTGTGGCTCAAGCAGCTGGGCACCCGCCTCCCACACGGGAGGTCTCGGGTTTGGCTCCCGGCGCCTCCTGAGGAAGATGAGCAGACAGACGATGGAGCCATCTCAGGGGGGAATAAAAATTTTTTTAAAAGAGCACTGGTAAAGGTAACTACACAGGTAAATATAAACGCCTGTATTGTTGTACTTTTGGTTTGTAAATGCTCCTCCCCCTCAATATGACTTAACAGACAAATGTATAAAGTAACATGTAAAATCTATGTTAATGGGCATACAATGTATAAAGATGTCATCTGAGCCGGTAACAACATAAAGGTGGAGAGATGGAGATACATAGGAGTAGAGATTCTGTATACAACTGAAGCTAGGTTAGTAAAGTCAAGTTAGGTTATTTAAGATGTTCTTTGTAAGTACAAAGGTAACCACTAAGAAAATAACTAAAAATATAGAGAAAAGGAAAAACAAAGGGAGTCAAAATGATAAACCACAAAAAAGCAATTAAGCAAAATATAATAGACTACATTAGTAGAAAGAAGGGGGGAAAATACATTATCATTTCCATTAATAGAGAAAACGCATTTGACACAACCCAGCACTCCTTCTTGATAAAAACACTCAGAAAACTAGAAATAGAAGGAAATTTCCTCAACATGATAAAGGCATGTATTAAAAAAAGAAAACAAACAAACAAACAAACAAACAAAAAACCACAAAAAGCCATAGCTAGCATCATATTCAATGGCGAAAGACTGAAAGTTTTCCCTCTAAGATCAGAACAAGATAAGATGCCCACTTTCACCACTATTATTCAATAAATTTCTGGAAGTTCTACCCAGAGCAATTAGGCAAGAGAAAAGAAATAAAAGGCATCCAAATTGGAAAGGAAGAAGTGAAACTTTCTCTATTTGTAACTGACATGATCCATGATCCTGTACATAGAAAATCCTGAAAAATCAACAAAACTAACACTAATAATTCAACAAAGTGGCAGGTACATGCAAAAGTCAGTAATGTTTCCATACTCTAATAATAAACAATCTGAAGAAAATCAAGAAAAAATACATTTTTCAATTGCAACTAAAAGGATAAAATAGGAATAAATTTAACTAAGGATATAAAAAACTTATACATGAGAAACTACAAGCACTGCTAAAAGAAACCAAAGAAGTCTTAACTAAATGGAAGGGCATTCCATATTTATGAATTGGAAGACTACATATTATTAAGATTCCACTTCTACCCAAAGTGAGTTACAGATTCATCGCAATCCCAATCAAAATTGCAACAAGCCTTCTTTGCAAAGGTGGAAGTCAATCATCAAATCTATACGGGATAAGAGCCCTAAAGAGGCAAAGCTATCCTGAAAGAGATGGCTTCCTGCTTTTAAAACTTATTACAGGACTTCCGGAAAGATGGCGGACTAGTAAGACACGGGAATCTCTTCTCCAGAAAAATAGCTAGAGGACAAGCTGAAACAGCCCCGAAAAAGATCTTCTAGGGTTTAGGTCAGCAGGTGAAGGCTGCACACCACCCAGAGGAGAGAGGGACAAAGGAGGGAAATCGAGACGACAGAACCGTGGTTGGAACCAGCAGCTTCTGCTGCTGCCGGCACCCTCCCCCACACTCTTCAGGATTCTCGGGCCCCTGGGCCTGCGACCACAGACAAAGGGGGCTTCAGGGATCTGCCACTCCCAGAAAGGGGAGAGAGAGGGACACAGCCTTAGGCTGACTCAGGTTCGGACCTGAAATTTGGGCTGCAGAGCCCCACGGACCCTTCCACACGGTGGTTTGCCCTGGGAGCCCGGAAAGGACTGGAGAAATCCGATCCTCGCAACCTCCCTCTCTTCTAGCCTGGACTAATTGTTGAGGACACCACGGGAGAGGGGAGAGAGAGCCTGGGGCTGACCCTGCTTTGGACTCCCAGGTTTGGTCTGCCCTGTCCCGAGAGCCCTTCCAGGCCAGGTGGGGCTGCACCATTGTTTGCCTTGGAGCCTGCAAGGGCCTAAAGATATACAAACCTCCCCATCTCCTCCTCTACTAACAGGGACTGATTGTTGAGGATTCAGAAGGGAGTGGAAATATTTCCTAGCTGGGAAAAGGGGGGCGCTACGAGAGAAGTCTGGAGAACTGTCTCAGAAAGTTTGACTCACACAGCTCCTAGCCCCCAGACAGGAAGCTCTACCACATTGATCTGGTCTGTGTCACAACAAATACGCTCCGACCAGGCACTGAATTGAGAGCTGCCAACGAGCGCCATCTCCTGGCATTCCAAGGAAGTGCACATAAGAAAATTAATAAGTAAGAGAGTCTTTTCCTGGCCTCTATAGCCTCCCTGGCCAAGGCCCTAGGAAACGACTCTACAACCAATTACTGGGTCCAGCACCCAGTTTTGAGCAACCAGCAGAACAATCCTAACAATCAAGGTTGAGCCAAAAATCAAAGAGCGGTGGTAACTCACAGCCGCCTGCCACTAAAACCCCATAAAAGAGAAAGAGCTAGAGCATCTAAGTAAAATACAAACTAACCAGATGCCTAAGCACCAACAAAAAATTATGGGCCATACTAAGAAAATAGAAGACATGGCCCAAGAAAAGGAATACAGCAAAGTCCCAGAAGAGATGCAGAATTTGAGAGAACTAATCAGTGAGATGAGCACACATTTCCAAAATCAAATTAACGAGATGAAAGAGAATATAGTTAAAGAGATCAATGACATCAAGAAGTCATTGCGCGAACATAAAGAAGAATTTGAAATCATGAACAGAAAAGTAACGGAGTTCATGGGAATGAAAGACACAATAGGTGAAGTAAAAAATACATTTGAAGCATAAAACAGCAGACTCGAAATGATAGAAGAAAGAATAAGTGATACTGAAGACAGAGCAGCTAAAATTGAAGAGAGAAAAGAACAGAGAGAGAAAAGAACGGAAAAAATTGAGCAGGGGCTCAGAGAGTTGAATGACAACACAAAACGCAAGAACATACGTGTCATTGGAGTTCCAGAAGGAGAAGAGAAAGGAAAAGGGGCAGAAAGAGTATTTGAGGAAATAATAGCTGAAAATTTCCCAACTCTCATGAAAGAAATGAACTTTCATGTCCAAGAGGCACACCCTACCCCAATAAGAATAAATCCAAATAGACCTACGCCAAGACACATATTATTCAGAATGTCAAATGTAAAAGATAAAGAGAAAATTCTCAGAGCAGCAAGAGAGAAGCAAACGACCACGTACAAAGGACGTCCAGTAAGACTTTGTGCAGATTTCTCTTCAGAAACCACGGAGGCGAGAAGATAGTGGTATGATACAATTAGGAAACTGAAAGAGAAAAACTGCCAGCCGAGAATTCTTTACCCAGCAAAACTGTCCTTCAAATATGAAGGTGAATATAAAGTATTCACAAACAAACAGAAACTAAGAGAGTTTGCAAAAAAGAATCCACCTTTGCAGGAAATATTAAAGGAAGCCTTAGAACCTGAAAGAAAAAGACAGGAGAGAGAGGCTTGGAGGAGAGTATAGAAGAAAGAAAAGCAAAAAGGATAACCAAAAGAGTAAAAAGACAGACAAAAATAAGATGACATATGAAAACCAAAGAATAAAATGGAGGAAATAAATAGTGCATTTTCAGTAATATCATTGAATGTGAATGGATTAAATTCCCCAATCAAAAGATACAGGCTGACAGAATGGATAAAAAAACATGAGCCATCCATATGCTGCCTACAAGAAACTCACCTCAGACCCAAGGATAAAAGCCGGCTGAAAGTAAAAGGTTGGGAAAAGATACACCATGCGAATAGTAAACAGAAAAGAGCAGGGGTAGCTATACTAATATCAGACAAAACAGACTTCAAATGCAAAAAAGGTATAAGAGATGCGGAAGGCCATTATATATTAATAAAAGGGATGATCCTCCAGGAAGATATAACAGTCATAAATATCTACGCACCTAACCAGGGT
>JAKSZT010020074.1:7536880-7562886 GCA_026826555.1 Tolypeutes matacus | reverse complement strand
CTCCCAGCTCCGCATCCCTCCCAGCTCCGCATCCCTCCCAGCTCCGCTTCCCTCCCAGCTCCACAAGCTGAACAGAGGAGGGGAAATCACGAGGGGACACTGAGGCCTAACTGATTTCTTGAAGGACCTCACAGCATGTTTCCACTCCTAATCAGCGCATTCAAAGATCCTGAGGTGATCAGCACTCTCAGCTCCTTTCACGAGAAACTGCTAACACTTTCCTCGTCTGCCATAGCCAGGACAGTCTGCTCCAGCTCGACCACCGGTCCTCCCGTCATTATGGAGACGTTCGCCGAAGACGGAATCACTGATCTGAAATCTTTTTCCCGAGTTATCGCTCCCAGCGTTCCTAGAGATGCTCTGAGCTGGAATACAGTTTGTCTCAAGAAAGAGTCGCTGACACATGACAATTGGAAAGACATACCGAGAAACACACGAGTGGCAGGCCACACGCCGCACGCCCCTCTCTCCTGAAGAAGCCAGAACCTGCCAGAGCAAATGGGGTCTCGGTGCCCCCTGAGAACAGAGCCGCCTGGAGAGGCGCTGTCCTCCCGGCAGCAGGTCTCCCCTCTTCCCAGCTCGGGGCACACACCTGCCTCAGCATGCGCATTTATTTATGAACGTGCATCTCTCCTTCGACTCTAAGA
Organism: Tolypeutes matacus; assembly: GCA_026826555.1. NCBI lineage: Eukaryota > Metazoa > Chordata > Mammalia > Cingulata > Chlamyphoridae > Tolypeutes > Tolypeutes matacus. Next base: position 7,562,239 of record JAKSZT010020074.1, on the reverse strand, counting down.
ATTTATGAATATAAATTATGTTCGTATATTTCCAACTGCACCCATGTACATCAGAACATATGCCAGAGGGGATGTCCTAAATGAGATAAAAACAAATGAAATGGAAAGTTAGGCGGCAACAGCAGTGTCCTTCAGCTGCGGGTCCTGATGGAGCCAGTCAGGGCTGGACAGCCATGGGTAACAGGGCAGAGGTCAGCCGGCGGGGGTAAGAAATGACCAGACAGAACCAAGAGAACACTGGAACCACCAAGCACCTGGAATCCGCATGTTTCTCACCAGCTCTGACGTGATGCCAGGGGTGTCCCGCTGGAGAAGGTGGGCTGCTTGCAAGGGGCCTGCACACAGCTCCTGGCTGGGATGCTGGACAGTTAGAGCTGCTGGGGTGCGACCACTGCTGCCCCGCCCACGGGGGAGCTGGGGGCTCCGGGGACAGGGGCCGCCCACGGGGGAGCTGGGGCTCCGGGGACAGGGGCCGCCCACAGGGGAGCTGGGGCTCCGGGGACAGGGGCCGCCCACGGGGGAGCTGGGGGCTCCGGGGACAGGGGCCGCCCACGGGGGAGCTGGGGGCTCCGGGGACCCGGGGCCGCCCACGGGGGCCTCCGCAGTGCCCTGTGCTCTCCAGAAACCTTCAGCAGCCACGATGTGCAGCCGGCGCCAATTCACGCCCAGATTCCCAATCTCACAGGAGGTATCTTTTGTGGCCATTGCTAACCCAAAACCAAAGAGGAAGGACTGGACCATACAAGCCACTGCAGGGTCTTAGAGGAATCCCAGCACTCGAGACCAACATCTGTTTAAATGGCCAGCACAGAACAGGAGGGAAAATGCTGCGGCATGGCCACGGAGAAGAGGGCGCTGATTCCGGAGCACTTCTACTGTCTTGATCACAATGTAAAATGATTTCTTCCTGTGACTCTGCACCCCTGGGGTTCTCCCCCTTCGGAGTCCTTCTCAAGCCCCCCGCCCGTGGACTCCTGACTCCCAGCCCCTCCTCCCGGCAAGTCCCCAGGTGTGGATGTTCCCCCATGGTTCCCCTACGTTTTTCTCTTCCTGGATCCTCACTTAGGGAAATGCCCTACGAGTTAGATGGCACCAAAGCCCCAGAGGACTTTTCCCTCTCATCTACCTCCCTTAGGCCCAATGCAGTTGCTTAACCCGGGATGCGAAAGGCTTGAGATTTCTAGCAAAAATGTTATTACCAAAAACACATGCATGAACTAGTAATCCATAATTACCTTCTGGAAATGAATTTGAAAATCTTGATCCAAAAACGGACAAACCCAGTTTGCTGGCCACGGAGAGGAACAGCTACAATAAAATGGGATGGAACTGGCCCCCTTGTCCAGAGTTGCGGGGTGACTTGGCACCCCGTGACACGTGGCGAGGAGAGCAAGCCCACAAGGCACCCCATGTTCACACCCTACAATCATCCATGGTGTAGACTGTATTTCATCAGTTCAGATAATACTTACTGAATACCTACTACAGTCCAGGTGCAGTGCTGTGTGCCAAGCATACAATGTCAAACCAAGGAGCACGAATGTTTGTTGCTGGAGAGAAGAGCAGTGTGTCTCTTAGTGGTTTTTTCGTGCAGTCATATGGTGAAGCGATGGAAACTTGCTGAAGGAACTTAATAAGCTTAGTCTAGGGACTCTGGGTTAAAGGCTCTGAAAGACCCAATTTGCTGGGCAATCAGTGGCTCAAAAGAATATTACACAGGTACACTCAGAACTTGGAAATGGAGGGAAAAGACTGAAACATTGATCATTTGTTCAAGGAAGTACATGTGCAGATTCAGACTAGAAATGGACAAGTGGGTTTAGCAGCTGGCATCTTTAGACTAAACTCACTTTCCATTTCTCAAATGCCTTTTAAAAGAATCAGATTTGGAAGAACAGCAGATCTAGCTGGGTAAAAAGAATTCACAATTTCAGACCAGATACATGGGTTGTGACAAGTAGGCATTCTCAAGCATTTGGCCCATCAGTGGGGTACAGCTCAGGAAGTGACTGGGGGGAAAGTGGCATATGACACTCCTAGGATTTGGAAATTAATAGTCACATCAGAATGACCCTGAAATTCCCCGCTGTGTGGTGAAAGCCTGCACCATGCAGGGCTTGCTGTTGCGGCATGTTCTGCCCCAGCTTGAGCAGAGCCCTGAGGCACACACAGGGTCAGAGCTGAGCGGGCTCTCGCTGAGGGCAAGCTGCAGTGCTTCTGACCTGCTCAAAACTGACTGAACATGCACATCTACACAACTAAAGTGGGTTGAAGCATGTCTCGGTGCTGTTGCCAAAAATCCGTATTTTTAAGAATTAACAGTTGATACCAAAACATTTTTATCAATAAAGATTCACATGGCTTACAGACATCTGGCCCAGTATTGAAAAACTGGGATGCCCCTGACTTATACACTGATAATTTCAAATCGCTTCCTCCTCTACCTCCTCAGCTGCGGTTGCCCACACCTACTCTTCCTAAATAGCCAGTCTCTCCATTCCCACCAAACCAAACATTCATTCTCTCTGAATGTTGGAATCATTTCCCCTTTTAAGACATTCAACTAATTGGATAAAGCATCACTCATTGCCGACGGCATTCTCCCTGGTTGATACAGATGTGATCAGCCATGCATGCAGTAAACTCACTGGTGACCAAAGTCCATAAATGTCCTTGTACTACAATTAGCCCAGTGCTTTGCTTCACCAAACTGGGCACAATTACCTGGCCGAGTTGACACATTAGCCTAATGATCACAGTTATTAATAGGGAAGAAGTGGGAGGGGGAGGGCTGAGTTATATGGGAATCCCTTATACTTTCAATGTAACTTTTCTGTAATCTAGAACCTCTTTAAAAATGGAGGAGAGGGAGGGGAGGGTGTGGGGAGGAGGAAGGGGAGGGGGAGGAGAACACAACAACCACCAAACCACAGATTTTGAAAGCAATGGTCCACTTTCCTAATGATGCATTCCACGTAAAACCCTCTTGTGATACCACCTACTCCTTACCTACTAGAAACCCACCTAACAGGAGATACTGTTGCTGCCCAGGATCCTTGGCCAGCTCTGTTTTATTTCATTTCTATCCAGCTGTGAAACCACTAAAGCTGCTGGTAATGATAAAAGCAGGGGAAAGTGAACCCCCACTGTGCTGTCTGCCTCTGTGACCCCTTGCAGGGGCCCTTCATTCCTGAGTGGTAGAAAAGGATGCACCTTTCAACAATGAAGAGAGAGGGCAAAAATCCACTGGGCTGTTCTCTCTCTTTCCCAGAATGACCAGTGTCAAGCAAGGACAGAGGGGCCTCACGAAATAAGGGCAGCTGCAAGAGGGCATACCATGAGTTGACCACGAGCTCCAGTGCAGGGCCAAAGCCCTGCTTCCACACCTGACCACATCCAACCACACCACGCATCCCAGCCCCATGTCCCAAACCTACCATGCGTCCCAAAGCCCACCCCACATCACAACCCAACTCTGCCTGTGAAACCAGCTCTGCTGCCAGTGGCTGCTGCCCCATCACAGCCTTAACACGCACACCTGTGCAGTGGAGCAGCTGGTAACAGGAACGAACAATATCTGTAGCCCTGGCACGGTGCCTGGCACCAAACGAGCCTCCCGGGAAGGCCAAGGAGCTTCCACGAGAATTTGTCAGATCTCGGTTATATTGCATGACGGAGCCCATGGTTACAATGTATTGTTAACAAAGACACCAAAGATTTCAGTAGAGGAAAGGACCTCAAATGTTCTCACTGGGTGACTTCATTCTAGAGATGGAGAAGTCCACAAAGTTAGAGTGACTTGCCCCAGAAGACAAGTGACTAAGCCTCCACCATCACAGTACAGAAATTCTAATTTCTGGTTATTTTCATGTATTGCTAGTAATAATATGTTGAGGGTCATATATCTTGCTGGAGTCCAGAAGAAGTTTCTTTATATAGGATCGTGTCATCTGCAAACAGGGATAACTGACTTTCTTTCCAACTTGGATGCCTTTTCTTTCTTTCTCTTGCCTGACTGCTCTGGCTAGAACTTCCTGTACAGTGCTGAATAACAGTGGTGACAGCAGGCATCCTTGCCTTGTTCCTGACCTTAGGGACAGTCTTCAGTTTTTCACTATTGAGTATATTTGCTGTGGGCTTTTCATAAGTGCCCTTCATCATGCTGAGAAAGTTCCTTTCTATTCCTAGTTTTCTGAGTGTTTTTATCATGAAAGGATGTTAGACTTTGTCAAATACTGTTTCTTCATCAATTGAAAAGATTACATGGGTTGTTCCTTCATTCTTTTAATGTGATGTATTATACTGATTGGTTTCCTTGTGTTGAACCATCTTTGCAAACATAATCCTTTTAATATGTTGGATTGGGTTTGCCAATATTTTTTTGAGGATTTTTGCATCTATACTCATAAGACACATTGATGTGTAATTTTCTTTTCTTGTGCTGTCTTTATCTAGCTCTGGTATCAGGGTCATACTGGCCTCAGAGAATGAGTTGGGAAGTAATCCCTCCTATTTTTTGGATGAGTTTGAGAAGGTTTGGTATTAAACCTTCTTTAAATGTTTGGTAGAATTAAGCAGTGGAACCATCCAGTCCTGGATTTTCTTTGTTGGCAGGTTTTTAATTTCTGATTTCCTTACTTGATAGGTCTATTAAGATTTTCTGTTTATTATTTTGTCAGATTAGGTAAATTGAATGTTTCTAGAAATTTGTCTAGTTCATCCAGGTGTTCTAATTTGTTGGCATGTGAGCATTCAGTGTTTTCTTATGATCATTCTCATTTCTGTGAGGCCAGTAGTGACGTCCCCACTTTCATACCAGATTCTAGTTATTTGTGTCCTCTCTTTTTGTCAGTTTGGGTAAAGGTTTGTTGATTTTATTGATCTTAAAAAAAAAAACTACACAAATTCTGTTTTTGATTCACCATTGTTTTTCTATTTCCACTTCATTTATCTCTGCTCTAATCTTTACTATTTCTTCCATTCTATTGACTTTGGATTTAGTTTGCTCTCCTTGTTCTAATTTCCCTAGATGTAAAGTTAGGTATTTTTTTTTTTTTTTTTTTAAAGATTTTATTTATTTATTCATTTATCCCCCCCTTGCTGCTTGTGCTCGCTGGGTCAGCTAACCACGCCGTGCGGGCGGGCTTGCCTTCACCAGGAGGCCCGGGGAACCGAACCCGGGGCCTCCCATATGGTAAACGGGAGCCCTACTGATTGAGCCACAGCCGCTTCCCATAAAGTTAGGTATTGATTTGTGATCTTTTTTCTCTTTTAATGTAGGCACTTAGAGCTATAATTTCCCTCTGAAGCACCGCCTTGCTTTTGATATGTTGTATTTTTGTGTTCATTCATCTCAAGATATTTCCTAATTTCCACTGTGATTTCTTATTTGACCCATGGGTTGTTTAATAGTGTTAATTTCCACGTTTTTAAAATTTCCAGTTTTCTTCCTGTTAGTTTCTAGCTTTATTCCTTTTTAGTCTAAGAAGATACTTCAGATGATTTCAATATTTTATGTTTATTAAGATTTTATTTTGGCCTAACATATGGTCTATCCTAGAAAATATTCCATGTGCACTTGAGAAGAACGCGTATTCTGCTACTGTTGGGCAGAATGTTCTATAAATGTCCATTAGCTCTAATCAGGTAATAGTGTTATTCAAGTTCTCTATTTCCTTACTGAGCTTTTGTTTAGATATTCTACCAATTACTGAAACTGGTGTATGAAGTCTCCAATTATTACTATAGAACTGTCTGTTTTCCCTTCAATTCTGTCAATTTTTGCTTCATACATTTTGGGGCTCTGTTGTGAGGTGCATTCAGGTTTATAAGAGTTTTATCTTCTTGCTGGATTGAACTTTTTATCAATATAATATCTTTATCTCTTGTAATCTTTTTTGACTTATCCTCTATTTGTCTGACAGTTGTATAGCTACTCCACCTCTCTTTTAATTGCTGTTGGCATGGAATATCTTTTTCTACGATTTCACTTTCAACCTCTTTGTGTCTTTGTCCCTAAAATGAGTTTCCTGTAGATAGCATATACGTGGATCATGCTTTTTCATCCAATCCGCCAATCACTGCCTTTTAATAGAAGAATTTAATCCACTGACATTTTAAGGTAATATCTGAGAAGGAGTTACTTCTACATTCTGCCATTTGTTTTCTGTATGACTTGTATATTCTTTGGTCCTCAATTACTCCTTCACTCCTTGTATTTTGCTTAGTTGCTTTTTTGTGGTTTATCATTTTGACTCCCTTTGTTTTTCCTTTTCTCTATATTTTTAGTTATTTTCTTAGTGGTTACCTTTGTACTTACAAAGAACATCTTAAATAACCTAACTTGACTTTACTAACCTAGCTTCAGTTGTATACAGAATCTCTACTCCTATGTATCTCCATCTCTCCACCTTTATATTGTTACCGGCTCAGACGACATCTTTATACATTGTATGCCCATTAACATAGATTTTACATGTTACTTTATACATTTGTCTGTTAAGTCATATTGAGGGGGAGGAGCAATACAGGCGTTTATATTTACCTGTGTAGTTACCTTTACCAGTGCTCTTATTTCTTCTCACAGCTTTGAGTTATTGTGTAGTGTGCTTTTACTTCAGCCTGAAGGACTCCCTTTAGCATTTCTTGGGGGGCAGGTCTTCTAGTAATGACCATTCAGCTTTTGTTTATCTGGAAATGTCTTCATTTCTCCCTCGTTTTTGAAAGATAATTTTGCTGAATTAGGGGTTCTTGGTTGACAGTTTTTGTTTCTTTAAGGACATTAGATATGCCTTCCTTACTATCTCCTGGCCTCCATGATATCTGATGAGAAATCTTTTAATCTCATTTAGGACCCTTGTATGTGTTAAGCTGCTTCTCTCTTATTGCTTTCAAAATCCTCTTTGTCTCTGGATTTTGACAGTTTCACTCTAAGGCAGGGGCTCTTAACCTTTGTTCCACGGACCCCTTTGCCAGTCAGGCAAAATGAGTACTATTGTAATTTATTTATTGCAAACATTCGTAAGTGAAGGAAATGCTAGATTTCAGTTAAAGGTCAGAGAAAATAAAGATGGTAAATTGATTTTTTAAAATTCAAGCTCATGGACCCCCTGAAATCTTCCCACGGACCCCCAAAGGACCCCCAGTTAAGACCCCCTGCTCTAATGTGTCTTGGTGTATAGCTCTTAAAGTCTATCCTGCCTGGAGTATTCTTCAGATTTGGAAAGTTTTCTGCTATTATTTCCTCAAACCTTTTTTCTGCCCCTTTCCCCTTCTCTCTCTCTCATCCTCTGGGACTCCAATGATGCAGAGTAGGTAGTCTTTATGGTGTCCCACAGGCCTAAGGCTCTGCTCATTTTTCTTCATCTTTTCACACTGTACAAGTTCAATCGTCTTGTCTTCAAGTTCACTGATCCTTCCTTCTGCCTGTTCCAATCTGCTGATGAGTCTAATTACTGCATTTTACAGCTCCAAAATTTATTTCCTTTTTATAATTTCTGTTTTGCTCAGTCAACCTTTGCCAAATAGCTTTTAATTCTTATTATATGGATTCTTTTAATTCATTGAACATGTCTAAGACAGTTGATTTATGTCTTTGACCAACGGCTCCAATGCTTGAGTTTTCTCAGTGATGGTTTCTGGCAAATTCATTTTTCTTGGTGTGTTTTGTAATTTTTTTCTTGAGATCTGGACATTCTGAGCATTATCTTGTTATTACTCTGGAAATTAATTCTCCCACTCCTCTAGGATTGGGAGTGTTTTCATTGTTATTGTTGAAGTCTGGAGCCATCAATCTGTAACCTTTTAAACTATTTTTACCCTCAAATGTGGAATGGAAAGACAAGAGTGAAAAACAGTAGTTCTGCCTGTTTTGCCTGAGGGAGGCTGGGATAGTAACTGCCCTCAGAGCTGCCCCCGTGATCTGAAGTAGCTGACCCAAAGCAGTCAGACCACACTCCCCTGGTTTTGGAGGACTCGGTCCTTACAGCCCACCGTGGCACCAGCAGGCTGCACCAGGCGCCATGGCTGCAGTCCCTGCCGCTGCCTGCCACCAGGCTGGAGGGTGGGAGGCGGGAGCCCCTGCAGGGGGGTGGAAATTCACCCGTATTCATGGCAATATACCAGTCTCTCACTCCAGCTCTTCCACCGATGCTGTACAGTGTTCAACTAGAATCCAGGGTTTCAAACTGGTGATTCAGATGGATTCTGGCCTTTCAATAGCTGCCTGGTGGAGGGATGGATTCCTGGGGCTTCCTACTCCACCACCTTTCCATAGTCCTCCCAGGAGACGTTTCTTACACCAAAACGATTAAAGGGGGAGCCCAGGTCACTGCAGGTCACATTCTTCTCACAACCTGACAGAAAGAAACAGCTGAAAGCTTTACTACAAAGGCAGACTACATAAACGGCACTAAGTGCACCCAGAATCAATCTCGGCATCCAGAGACAGGACACAAGAGGACAGGCAACAGGAAACCACCTGCGGAGCGAGCTGCGGCCTGCCCCAGTGGGCTGAAGGGAACCTGCTTGCTCCCATTTCCTGGAGACTATTTTAGGGCCCTTCCCTCACATGCCACAAATATAGCTTTCTTTCTAAGACCAGGGAGAATTCAGTTCACCCCTGCCTGGGAAACTCCAAGCTATCCCAAAAAGGCTATGCATCCCACACGGAACCTCTCGAGCCCATTCACAACTCGGCTCCTGAGCTGGCTGTCCCACCAGCTCCCAACCCTGCAGAGGCCTGCCGGGAAACTCCCCTCACAGGCACACAGAGGAGCGTGGGGAGCCTGCCGGGAAATCTGGACGTGGAGAGGGTCAGCCCAGAAAGTCACTCCTGGTTCCAGGCATGATCACAGCGACTCCCTGCGCCTCCACGTGTCTGTCCATCTGTCGATGTGGCTGTAAGGCAGGACAGCCATACTTGGTTTCTTTGGGGAGAAAGTTCTTTCCTGCCAACGTCCTTTGCCTAAAAATGATCTCCGTTTCATCATTAAAGACCTTTACTTTGCCGAGAATAGAATGTGAAAATGCTCTGAGAAGGCTCCGAAGCACAGGGTCTGCTCTCACTGGGAAAGTAAAGCACCTGGGCGTGGAAAGCGGAGGATGCCTGCTGCGAACCACGCGCCACCTGGTGCCGACGGCAAAAAGAGAAAAACACTAAGACACTCACGTTATTCTGACAAGCCAAGGCATGTGAACGAAAATACTCCTTTTTCCAACTTTCTCCCAAGCTGCGAATGTACTAGCGTCAACAATGGCTTTTTCATGGTGATGAATGCACACTTTTTAAGAGTAGTTCATTTCAGTCAAGAAATACTTTCATCAGTCAGCCAAATCCTATTTCTTTGAACACTTTCTCACCAGCTAGCGTTTGCTCAGGCACCTTCCCTCTTCTCCATCCCTGCTCTTGGATTAAAATGAAACAATCATATAAAAGAAGTGAACTAGCTGAACATGGCTACTGCCCACCCCAAAATGTTGTCTGTGTCTATTGCTCAATTAAAAAAAAGGAAATTTCACTTTTTTTCCCTGTGATGTGGACAGGACAAATATTTTTCATTTTAATTGTTTGCCACACCAGGGGGTACCCTACAAAGCAAACAGACCCAGTGCCCCTCCCCAGGAGAGACCTAGTTACAAGAAAATGCCGCGAGCCCAGCATTTCAGCAACAGCAGTTTACGCTGGGAAACCTAAGACTGGTCTCCCTGCTTTAAACCTGCACCTCCAGCACGTGGGGGCCGAGACCCTGGGGAGCCCAGACCCTGGGGAGACCCAGTGGGTCATGTGGCTCTGCTCAAAAGGTTCCACTGCCCTCGCCCAGCATGCCCCCCCATTCAGCCAAGGGCCCTTCCCCCAGTGTGGCCCCCCCATTCAGCCAAGGCTCCTCCCCCAGCACAGCCTCCCATTCAGCTGAGGGCCCCTCCACCCAGCATGGACCCTCCATTCAGCCAAGGGCCCCTCCCCCAGCACAGCCCCCTCTACCTAAGACCCCTCCCCCTGGCCCACTGCCCCAGCCACACTGCTCAGCTGCTCCTCCAACCCCCCAGGCCCATGGACATCTGGGTGCCGCCTGGGCCTGCCACCCCAGTGTCTGGCCCCCTTCCACCCCTCCCGCAGCTCCTCCCAGCACCTCATCCTGCATGTGCCCCCACCCACATTCTCTAACCCTGCTCTTGGCCATACATTTCTAGGAAGCACTTTTTTTTTTTTTTTTTTTTTTTTTTTTTTTTGAGGTACGAGGGCCAGGGACTGAACCAGGGACCTCGTATGCAGGAAGACAGCACTCAACCACTGAGCCACATGGGCTCCTGAGTTGTTTGTTTGTTTGTTTTGTTTTTAGGAGGTATTGGGGACTGAACCTGGGATCTCCCATGTGGGAGGCAGGTGCCCAACTGCTTGAGCCACATCCGCTCCTTTTCACTAATACAGTGTACATCTTGCTTCTTTACCTTTTGGACTGTCCCTCTTCCCAACTAAACTGTGAAGTCCGAGAGGGCAGAGACCGTTTTAAACTGTGTTCACTGCCAGCACTTGGAGCAGTGCAGAGCAGACTGTCAACACACACAGATGGAATGCAGGAAGCAAAGTGTGAGGCATCAGCCACCAGCAGTGCTGAATGCAAAAGACTCATACGGTGCATCGTGCACTTCTACCTCCAAGGCCTCAGGCTTCCAGTGAACTTCCAACACACCTGTGACTTGCTCATAATATTAAAAGCTGGTGCCTTGGTAAATGAATCATCCTTTTCACTTTGTATGGTTTCCAAAGGAACCTTGGAAGGTGCCTATTAAAAACAAACTACTAAGGTGTTGTTTCAAACATTCAGCACTTTTAAGTTTATGTGTGAGAAAGTCGAATATAGAAAGCTCAATATTGCAAAGCAGCAGCTACCCAAGGGAAGATGATTTCACACCATAGACAAGTCTGCCGCAGACGCTCTAGTCGGTATGCCTGAAAGTGAAAAGCCTGGCAGCGGAGAGGCTTTAGCAGGCAGTTTCTGAATTTGCGGTAGGGTAGCGGTGTGCTTCCTATGTAACTGTAGTTTAAACGATGTCTCATAATCAGAAAAGAACCAGAGCTTCATTTTGTAAAAACGAGCACAGGCTACTCCGTGGCACTCTATATGCAGTCCACCGATGATCTATACATGTAATTCCAGGTAATTCTTTGTATTACATTTAGAGAGAAAGTTCTATTAGGGAATATCCCAGAATAAGGTCTCTTGACCTCCAAGGGAAATGTTATTATTTACTACTAACTACATCTATTTATCTCTGTGTTGTGGGATTTTTTTTTTTTTTTTTTTTTTTTTTTTGGTTTGGGTTTCTGCTACCTTTTTTGTCAAGGAAATGGAAGAACCAGTAGGTGCAGAGGTCAAGACGCCCCAAGCTCAGACCTCAAATCTTAAGCAACTTATTAAATGCTTTAGTGGCTCTGAGCGAAAGGCACCTGCTCCCAGGGCTGTGCTGCTGAGTCAGCAAAGGGCACTGCAAACAGCGAGTGGACGCCAGACTCTGACCGCTGACAACTGCCACTGCTGCTTGCAGGTGCACGGAATATTGACCAAGCCTGGACTGCTGACCTCAGAGTCTCCCTGTATCATAATGAAATCGCCTCTGTCGAGGCCGAAACAATTTCAGTGTGTGAAGCCGACGTGGCTGGAGATGAAGCAGTATCAGGAGCCCTCAGAGCCGAAGGAAAACCAGCTTCCCAATGGCGGAGGCCTGGGGGTAGCCGCGCCACAGGGGTCGGCAGGCGCTGCACCTGCAGCACTCACTTCTCATGCTACGAAGGCACAAGGCCTTCCCCCTGGCATGAGCTCAGTCCTCCTCCAACAGAAGCTTACCCTGAGCGAGTTTCACCCGCCTGCCAAGAAGCTGCATGGCGCTGCCACACAGCCGAAGGGTGCCCTTAACATACCTGCTTTTCCACTTGGCAGTGCCTGTGAAACAAGCCAAACGCCTGCCACTGACTCCCCAGTGCTGTGGAGTTGCAGCCTGGGAAGAGTCCTGTACCTAGATAATCTGGTGTGCGTGCCATGTGCACATGTGCGTGAATACGTGTGCACAGCATGTGCTGTGCTGTGTGCAGACACGTGCATGCATGTGTGCAGTGTGCTCACGTGTGCATGCATACATGTGCAGTGTGTGTTGTGCTGTGTGCATATGTGCGTGCATGCGTGCGCACTGCATGTGAGGTGTGCGTGCACACGTGTGTGCGTGCATGCCTTGTGCATGTGCACATGCTGCAGGGGCTGGAGGCTCAGTTAGGGAAGAAACGGACACACCCACCTATATGCCAGGCATTCTCATGCTATTTCACTTACAGCATGTGAGGCTGGATGCAGGTTTCACCGACGGAGCCACAGTGCTGAGGGGACACCGCAGGTCCCAGCCGTGTGTGACAGGCAGATGCAGGCTCAACGCTGCCTGACCGCCTCCTTGCCCCAGAACTGCAGCTTCCATGGGTGGCATGTAATGAACTCACACTCACCTTATGCTCATTTAAATTATAGAGCCATCTCCCGAGAACCTGCGCAGAAAATCCTCCTTACCCGTTACATTTTTAAATGAAGTTTGGGAAGCGGCTGTGGCTCAATCAGTAGGGCTCCCGTTTACCATATGGGAGACCCCGGGTTCGGTTCCCGGGGCCTCTTGGTGAAGGCAAGCCTGCCTGCATGGCGTGGTTAGCTGACCCAGCGAGCACAAGCAGCAAGGGGGGCATAAATGAATAAATAAATAAAATCTTAAAAAAAATAAATAAATAAATGAAGTTTGGTGCAGCTAAACCCCTGAGCTGCAGGTAGCCACTACGTGCAAACACGTGCCTGGGTGCTGGACTGGGCCAAACAGTCGCCATGTCCGAGCCACCATTTCTCCCCGTGGCCTCCTCTCAGCAGACCGGGAAGCTTCCGGGGACCCGCTGCGGGCCTGTGGCCAAGGCTGGAACACTGACCAGCTGCAGCTAGGCCTGGAGCTCTGAGGGGAGAGGCCCCTGCTCAGCAAGCCAGGGCACCGGGGCCAGGAGCCCTGGTGAAGGGGGCAGGGGCCGGGGTAGGGGGCCGGGGGCAGCGGAGGGGCAGACCCTGGGGAAGGGGGGCCAGCCTGAGGGCACAGTGGGAAGGCCGTGCCCAGGACACATCTGGCCTGGCCTCCGCCCAGCTCCCTGAGATCATCTCGTCCAGGTCAACCCTGCCTTGCCCACCCCAGGCTTCCTGAGGAAATCCTGCAGGATTTCAGCAGTGGTTGTTTTGTTCTGTGGCCCTGCAGACTGAGCTGGCGTGGCAAAACAATGTAAAGGCCCAGCCTGCGTCCAGGCTGCAGGGCAGACCGGAGGGAGGGGGGAGGACAAAGGACAAACAGAAATGCAGGCCTCGCTCTCCAGGCAAGGCTGGAGGCCTGCTGCCCTGCAACTCAAACGTCAGCCAGGGGCTTCAACATTCCCTCTCGCCCCCAGCGTCACCCCAGCTCCAGGGGGCTGGGACTTTGTGCTCATCACACTCCGGTGTGGAGAACGGCCCCCACCCCTCCCTGACTGCCCAGCATGCTGCCTACCCCTCACCTAGACAGGAATGCAGAGAGAGGCAGCTCTGCATGCAGCCGAGTGCCACGCGCCCAGCACCAGGCCAGCACTGGGTCAGCACCGGGCAGCACCAGGCAGCACCGGGCCAGGACAGTCAGGACAAGGCAGCACCGGGCCAGCACTGGGCAGCAGCAGGCCAGGACAGTCAGGACAAGGCAGCACCGGGCCAGCACCGGGCAGCACCAGGCAGCACCAGGCCAGGACAGTCAGGACAAGGCAGCACCGGGCCAGCACCGGGCAGCACCAGGCGGGACTGCTGTGAAGGTAGGGCGGCTCCGCAGCGGCCTGGCACTCAGTAATCCCAGTGAGCATTCCTAATCCAAAATTAGAGAACTGATTGTCTAAACAGAGCCCCGGGATGCCTCCGTATGTGCTTTAGTTTTAGGAACAGAACACAGGCGTTCAGGTCTTCAGTCCGGTTAGACCTGACCGTGAGCTCTCAACACACAGCTCCGCTTAGGTGTTGCGTGGAGTTGCACTTCCACGGACCAGCAACCGCGCAAGTGTTACTGTTTAGATCCAACTAGAGACATCCACGGGAAATACTCTCCCTTCTGCCGTTTACAGCCCTTTGGACTGTGAGTTTCGTGGCTCACAGCAGGGCCGTCCTGGCCGCCGAGGGGCCCCTTCACACGGGGGAGGCCCAGCACCCCCTGAGGGGGCAGAGGGCAGCCCAAAAACGCACCTTGTTTAGGCGGCGTCAGGCGGCCACGCAACATGGGACAGGCAAGGAGAAGGGGTGAGGGTCTTTCCTAACTGGCCAGGTGCTCTTGGAAATCACAGGAAAACAGAGTAGACTGAGCAGGTATTACGTTTAAAGTTGGCTTTTTAAACTTCCAGAATCCATCAGAACCCGTGATAAAGGCGACGGGACAGGAGGGCAGGAGCTTAGCTTGGAAGAGAGTGCCCTACGTGGAAGACCTATTCTCTTTCAATTTTACAAACGACTAAGTGCAGGCCCAAACCTAGGTGCTGGCCGTGCTGAGTGCCCCTCGCCAGTCCAGACAAAGCGTCGGGGTAGACGAGCCTCTTCGCTCCACGGTGTCTTTCCTCCGGGCACCGAGACCTCCCTGTGCTCGCTCCTCACAACACCTGCCTTGGCACAGCCCGTCCCCCACCGCCATCCCCCCACCGCCCGCTCAGAAGGGGCCTTTTCTCCCCGCCCACCTGAGCGCAGCAGGGCAGCAGGCCGTGAGCGGTGCTTGAGCAGAGGCCGCGGCCCCTCTGCAGGGCAGCGCTGGGGCACCCTCTCGGGGAGGACGGGCAGCGACTCTGCAGGCAGCTCTGCCCCAGCGGGTCCCAGCAGAAAGGGCGACCCGGGCGACACGGGCAGCAGGTGCTGCAGAAAACACAGCCGGGAGCAAGGCCGGCTCAGGAGCCACGGGCCCCGCGGCCTCCCCGGGAGCCGCTCGCCGGCAAGTTCCGCATTCGCCCTGGCCGTGTCGCCTCCGTGGCCGGCTCTCGGGACTCCGGGGCACGCGCTGCCCGCATCTCGCCGTAACCCCCCGCAGAAGTCTTTTACGTTCTTCTAGACTGTCCGGGGAGAAGCTCTGACGGCCACGCACGCTGGCTCGGCGCCCGCACCCCCGAGCCTGGCTGCCCGGCGCTCTCTCCGACCCAGGCGCACCGCGGGCGTCAGGGCAGGCGCGGCGGCCGCGATGGTCTCTCAGGACCTCTGCGCTTCTCCTTCGGGGCCGCTCAGATCCGGGCTGCCGTGATAGGGCTTCGGCGGCTTCGACGCGGCTGCGGCGGAAGCGAGGAGCCACTGAGCTGCGCCCAGAGCAGCAGCAGCTCCAGCGCCAAGGGAGCCGCGCCTCGCGGCGCTGCGGCGGCCTCGGACGCAATTTCCTAGATGTCCACCTTTATCATACTTTACAGAGACATTTCTCTGAAAGCATTTACTCTAAGTGAATGGTGGGGAATAAAGTTAATTTATTCAGGGGTCTGGACTTTTCCAGAATGTCCCACAAGATTTTAGTTGGAATGTGCGGCACAGAATCCATTTTCTCCCCATCCGCTCCTGCCCTCGTTCCTGACCCTCGAATACAGTCAGTGACTTTTGACTCCCCAAATCCAGCACTATCACCAAGACAGCAGCACATTCAGCCAGCCTCGAGGACCTGGGGGCACAGTGGTGCCGGGAGGGGTCCAGGCCGCCTGCTTCGCTCACACACTAAAGCAGCCCCTGGACGCGGTGGCCCCTCTCCCTCTCGCTGAAGTTGAAGGACGAGGGCAGGGAGCTGGGGGGCGAGCCCACTGGGGAGCAGGAAGCTTCAGCCAGCAGCCCTGACCCTCTCAGCCTACCTGCCCCTCTCCCCCAGGAGAAATCAAACAGCACAGGACCTTTCCTCCCCTCCCCTTCTCCCAGGTTGTCGGGGTGGTGGCTGGGAGGGGGAGCGGAAGGCAAGCCCGCGCCCCAGAGCATCTCACCTCCACCCACTCACCAACCCCAGGTTCTCCTCCCCTGCACGGAAACAACATAGTGCCAAGAACGCAGCGGGAGAGCCACGGCAGCGGGCTGGCAAGCTCTTCCCCTCCCCTGGCCCTCCGCTCCATCTTCTGCTGTGGGAGCGCCTGTGGCCCCCATCTGGGGAGGTGCCCACACTCCCAGGAAGGCCAGCTGGACAGGTTCCTTGGGCGCGGCCGGCTCTCAGCTCGCTGCTCGTGGGCCTTCTCAAGCCCCTTTCGTGCTGGTCAAAGTGGCGGCCCGTGCGCGTCAGTAAAGCCAGAGAAGCTGCTCTCTCTACTTCCCTCCTGCTCCCGACAGCCCACGGCTGCTCCCTGCAGAGGGAACGCGGCTGCTGGGAGGGCTCCGTCAGCAGGGGCAGAGCCTGGCGTGGCCTTGTCGTCCAGGTGCCAGGGCCACCCCCGTGCCCTACAGCAGTTCTGTTCAAAAGGCTTCATGAGCAGGTCTCTGTGGCCGTCAGGTTTCAGGGAGGAATATTCCAACAATCAAATGTAACCTCTAAACAAACTCCCTGGGGAAAAATCATTAAAATGGCTGACTGGGCAGTTAACTGCAGGATGGCCCCCGTTCTACCTGCTGAGCTCTGGTGGTCTGCAGAGCTGGTAAGACTCCAAAAGTGTGCTGACGAAGGAGCTTTCAGGTCCCCTCGGCTTGCAGGAAAAACTTCAATTCTACCCTGCACGCTCCCCTATGTCACCAAAAAGAACACGGCTTACTTTCTCAAAATAAAAAGTCCACGAAGGACAATGGATGTGTAAACACAGCCTTTAAAAACCAGAAGCCAAAGAAGCAACTGGCTGAGGAGGGGCGGTTTAAGCGCAGAGAAAAGAAGAGGGAGTTTAGGGCCGGCTCTCACCGCGGTCACCAGCGTGCGCTGACGAAGCTGGTTCGGATCTGTCACCCCTGCCCTGGACCCATTCATTCTAAGTCATTTTCTACCAGAACAACGCTGGGGGCCTAATCAAGCTCCCTGGCAACTGCGCTGCATAGTCCAGTACTTACCTTGGCCTGATGAGCAAGTCCAGGGCCCAAACGACCCTGCTTTGCTTGTCCACTCGGGCTCTGGCCGCCCCTCTGGAACCCAGAGCCCTTGGGCAAGTCTTGTGCTGGATTTTCTTCTTTATATGTAAAGATAAGAATGGAACATCCTCAAACCTGCCCAACAGCAGGTCTGCAGGTACACAAACAACAGGTTTATGTGTCTCAAAATCGTGAACTTTTTTACAAAAACCAATCTAGCATTATAAAACCAAACCGCTCTGCATCCTGAACAGCTTTTTGGCCAACAGGAGACTGCCTTTCCTAGTGGCACGGAAGTGGCTTCCTGAATAAGCTGCGTGTTCTCGGCTTGTTGGAGCGGGAGACACACGGGTGCCTCCACTTTCTGCGCCCTGGAAAGGATCCTGCCAGGTTCTGCGTGGCTGCCATGCTTACCCACACGTGGCGCACGATACCCAGCGTCTGGGGGGCCTAGTCCACTTCTGAGGGCTTCTGCAGGAACGTAACCCCAGAATTCTACCTGTTTCTCAGATTAAATAGACGAACCTGGAAGCCTAAAATGTATAGAAGCCAAAGTCAACCAGCAGTTGCTGACTTACGGATACTGAAATACAGGCACTGAAATACGGTCATGTGTGCAGGTGAGCCAGGAGCCCTAAACTCCTTAAGGGCCAGAGGGGGCTTCTGGAAGCAGTGAGGGCACCGCAGAAGCGGCACCAGCGCAGGTGTGTGAGTGTCACGGGGTCCCGAGGAGAAAGGCGGGCGGTGCCAAGCAGCGCGGCTGTCAGCAGAGCACGCGAGCTCTCTTGCTCCCCCTTCTCCTTCGGAGAAGGCACAAGTCTGGAATCTGAGGCCACCGAAGAGCGCAGTGTTCTTTGATACAGGACGTTCAACATTTGCTTCTGCTGAAACAGCGGCTACTTCTTTGCTAAGGCTTCAGTCGTCCCCCCACCCCACCCCCGTGTATCACTTAGGAATCATCTGACACCTATTTACTTAAATGCTCACCCTGAGCCTCAGGTTTGTAACATTCTAATTAAGGCGAATCGCTACTATGCATCAGCACTCAGGCAGCTAGGAGGCTCCAAGGAGCCCTTCCCAGGCTTTTGTCTTCCGGGTCCCAGAGGCACCAAAAGCCCTTGACACCCAGTTTCTCTGGAAACGTGACACACAAGAAGAGGGGCAACGCAGGTGATCCCTTCCGGGGGTCTTTCCTCATAAAGAATTAGTGTCTCCCAGTGAAATGTGGTGGACAAAGGGATACCAGGCAGACGGTGAGGACAAGAGCTCAGGAGAAGCAGGCCCCATTTCAGGTCTCAGTGCCAGAAGTCAATTAATAAATAAATGAGCTTTCCATTTGAAAAAGAACAATTCCATGTGGTCAACAAAAATGCATTTATCTTGAAATTAGACTGAAGATTTGGTTAATCCTTACAGTCTTAAGAAAAAACAACCTATTTATAATAGCAACTGAAAGAATCAAATAACTAGGACATAAAGGATTTGTACATGGAAAATTACACAAAACACAGATGAAAGAAGAAATCAAAGCCCTAAATAAATGTAAAGACATTCAATGTCATGGATTGAAAGAATACAATTGTGAAGCTATCAATTCTACCCAAAGCAATTTATATATTCAATGCAATCCCTATCAAAATCCCAGAAGACTTTTTTGCAAAAATTGACAAGCTGATCTTAAAATACATATGGAAATGCAAGTGTATTACTCAGTCAAAGGGGTGCTGATGCAAAATATCCAAAATCTGTTGGCTTTTATAAAGGGTATTTATTTGGGGTAGAAGCTTACAGTTACCAGGCTCTAAAGAGTCCAACTCAAAGTACCATAAGAGGTACTTTCTCACCAAAGTCTGTTGCCACGTGTTGACGCAAGATGGCGGGCCATGTCTGTGAGGGCTCAGCCTTCCTTTTCCTCTTCCGGCTCCGTGGGCCCAGCTCCTTCTGATCTCAGCTGTAGGCTGGCATACGGCTCATCTCTCTTCCCAGGGCCACAGGGTCCTCTGTGTATCTTCTCTCGACTAATGAGCTGTCTCTCTTCCTCTGCCATGTCTTTTTCTGTGTGAGCGTACACCCACCACGGGGTTGGGGACTTAGCCCTGCATGCCCTAACGATGTGGTCAAAATCAAAGCCCTAACCTTAACATAATTTAATCAGACGTCTCAGCAGAATCTAACACAATCACAGGGCATCACGCCCAGAGGAACAGACCACTTTACAAATGTAATCAATATCTCTTTTCCTTTGAAATTCATAAATAATATCAAACTGCCACAGCAAGGGACCCAAAATAGAAAAAGTATATCTATAATGAAAAAGAACAAAGTTGGAGGACTCATACTTCTGATTTTTAAAACTTAATACAAAGTTACAAACAGCATGGTACTGTCATGAGGACAGAATACAGACCAGTGGAATCAAACTGAGCATTCCAAAATCAACCCTCCCATCTAAGGCCAACTGATAGTTGACAAGACTGTCAAGTCCACTCAAAGAATAGCCTCGTCAACAAACGATGTTGGGAAAACTGGATCCCCATTTGCAAAAGCATGAAAAGATGCAAACCACAAACAGAAACTAACTCAAAATGGATCAAAGACCTAAATATAAGAACCAAAACCAAAACTCTCCTAGAAGAAAACATAAGGAAGCATCTTTAGGACCCTGTGTCGGGATATGGTTTCTTAGACTTTACACCATAGGCACAAAGAACAAAAGAAAAGCTAGATAAATGGGACTTCATCAAAATTAAAAACTTTTGTACATAAAGGACTCCATCAAGAAAGTAAAAAAGATAACCTACAGGAGATAATATTTGGAAACCATACATCCAATATTAAGAGTTTGATATCCAGAATACATAAAGAAATCCTACAACTCAACAACAAAAAGACAGCCCAGTTATAAAATAGGCAAAAAACTTGAATACCTCCAAAGATGGTGTCAAATGGCCAAAAAGCACTTGGAAAAAATGTCCATTAGCCATTAGGGAAATGCAAATCAAAACCACAAAGAGATACCATTTCACACTCACTAGAATGGCTACTATTTAAAATACAGAAAAAAACAAGTCTTGGAGAGGGTGTGGAGAAAGAGGAACACTCATTCATTATTGGTGGGAATATAAAATGGTGCAGCCGCTCTGGAAGACAGTTTGGCGGTTCCTCAGAAAGGTAAGTACAGAATTCCCATATGACCCAACAATCCCACTATGAGGTGAATACACCAAAGAATTGAAAGCAGGGGCTCAAACAGATATTTGCACACTGATGTGCATCGCAGCATTATTCACAATTCCCAAAAGATGGAAGCAACCCGAATGTCCATCAACCAATGAATGGATATACTAAAATATACACACAATGGATTGTTCAGCCATAAAAAGGAAGGAAGTCCCGCTACATACTACAAGATGAGCAAACTCAGAGTTAGAATCTAGAGTACAGGTTACCAGGGGATAGGGTGGGGGCAGGCAACGGAGGGTTAAAGCTTAATCTGTAGAGTTTCTGTTTGGGGTGACGGAAAAGTTTTGGTAATTGATGCTGGCGATGGCGGCACTACACTGTGACCGTAACAGCACTCAAGTGTATACCTGACAACGATAAAAAGAGGAAATGGGGGAACGGATGTGACTCAAGCAACTGGGCTCCCATCTACCTGGGTTCAATTCCCGGGGCCTCCTGGTCAAAGTCAAGCTGGCCTGTGCGGTGAGCTGGCCCACGCAGAGAGCTGGCGCAAGATGACGCAACAAAAAAGAGACAGAGAGAGACAGTAAGAGAGGCAGCAGACCAGGGAGCCGAGGCGGCACAAGAGACTGAGTGCCTCTCTCCCCTCTTGCAGGTCCCAGGATCGGTTCCCGGTGCCACCTAAAGAGAAGACAAGCAGACACAGAGGAACACAGAGAGCAGACGGCGAGCGCAAAACAACGATTGTACAATGGTACAATTATAAAAATGTGCTTCCATCAATTCTAACAATAGTTCTACACCAATGCAAGGTATTAATAGGGTGGTATAGGGGAATCCTATAATTTTATGCGTAATTGTTCTGCAAACCTACAACTTCTCTAATAAGGAAAGAAGAAAAGAATTATCACTGGAAAGTTATGCAGCAATGCTTGACCGCTGTGGGGCCAACGGCTGGCCTCAGGAAGCTGCTCGGCCATGATCAGAACGCTGAGGCTGGCTCTCTGCTTCTCTGCTGGACTGGGTACAGGAGCCCCTTCCTCCAGCTCACGCCTCGGCTGCACAGCTGCCTGTGGAAAGCACGGGGGCGGTCGTCTCACCTGCCGGGTCATGATCTGCGTGGCCCCTCCACTCCGGCTGGAGCCACCGGGCGCCTTCTGCCCGCCTCGGCCTCCGCCTGCTGCCAGGGCCCACGTGCGCGCCGTCAGCCGCTCGGTGGGGAGGGTCACCCAGCCGAAGGGGGCCCTTCTGGAACTCCCGGCATGTGCCGCCAACGCCTAGCCAACACGTCCCAAGAGGTGCGTCGAAGAGTGAGCCCCGGAACTGCAGCTCCTCCGTCCCCGCCCCCTGCTAATTTAGGAGAGGGCAGCCTCCTCCGGCTGTGAGGTGGGGACTTGTGCTGAGAGAATTCGAGAAGGGGCCAAGGGGCCTGGACCAGAGGCCTACACGGAAGTGCCCCTCCTCCCCGCTCCCCTGCCCCAGGGGCTCCATCTACCAGCACAACTAGAGTAGAGCCAAGTGGGAGAGAACGGGGGGCAGGGGCAGGAAAGGATTCCACAACCTGAGCCGAACTATTCAGCAAGTCTGGGCCCCACTCGCCACCCCATTACAGGCTGCGCCCCTCAGTTCCTGCCCTACTGTTCAGCCCTTCACTCCATCACCCGCGACTTCTCATGGAAGCCACAAGGCTTCCGCCGACTGAAAGGAACAGGGAATGCAGATGAAGTCAGAATATCTGAAAGCAGAGCTGGCCCTCAAATTCTGGGACTGAAAATGGATTGTCCTTCGCTGGTGGGCTTCGAGGCGAGGCTCTCCGAGGAGTCTGCAACTTAAAGCCCTGAAGGACCTGGCTGGAGATTCCCTCCCCACATTCTACCCAAAACCACGGAATGGGTGGCTACAAACATAAAACAAACAAGGGCTGGCGTAAAGGGCAAGACAGCTCGACAGAGCCATTCTGAGGGCCGAAGCCGCGCAGGGGCTCGCGGGGGCTCGCGGGGGCTCCCAGGGGCTCCACACAATGGACAGGCACTGGGCACTGCCAGGAAATGGGTGTAAATCGTGGACGGAACAGAGGAGAGGCGAGGTGCACACGGCAGCGTCCCTTCTGCAAAGGAGGCAGCTGCCGGTTAGCCGGCGAGTCAGGACGCGGCACCCAGCAGGCCAGGCTCGGCTTCGGGGTGCTGGGGCACCATCAGCGTTACCATGGGCAATGCGTCCTAGAAAAGGAAGGATCTCCTAACTCCTGCTCTTCACAAACAACTCCTCCTCCTCCCTCCACTCCCAAAAAGGGATGGCTGTGTCTGCAGATAAGAGCAAACTCCCACCGGATTTTAACTCATTCACACTGCCCAGCAGAGGCCTCAGCATGTCACAGCAAAAGGCCAGGCCTGCAAAGCCCGGGCCCCAGGCCACAGAGTCCTCACGAGAACGGGGAGCATTTCTCAATCCCCCACGCCGTTTCCAGGGGAAGGGCCTGGGCTGCCCCTTCTCCATAAAGGCACCCAGGGCAGGGGCTCAGGGGCCACAGGGCCGCCCACTCGGGACGCGCATATGCTTTCCTCTTTTGTTCACAGAGGAGGCAGGTGACTCACTCGGACACCCTCAACCCTTTAATTCGTTCTTCAGATATTTGTTACGAACTAGCACTGCTCACACCTCTTCATTTCTTCTGTAAAACTGCCATTTGGTGCACACAGGCCTGGGCTCTGTCGATTTAAATGCAAAGTGTATCAGGGAGACTCCCCCCACTGGCTAAGCCCACAAGCTCCCCAGGACACCCTGCCCTGGGGGAAAGGGGTCCCCTCCCCAGCTCCTTCTCCAGAACATCTTTTTACCTGTGAGGTGCAGGAGGTTTCATTTCTACACTCCGAAGAGCCCCTGTGCTCGAACTCGGTCAGGAGGGGCCTTGGGCTGCATAAGCCCCCCACCTCCTCAGGTTCAGTAAGGAAAAGCAATCTTTCCAAGGGCTTTTAGCCTCAAATACTGAAAGCACCAAGTGGACTTGAGACGCCCGGCAGTGTCACTAGCAAGGCGGTGGCCGTCGGCCACTCACTCACCCACTTAGTCTGGGCAGAGAGACCACGGCAAAGGCCCATATTTTAAATACAAAATGAAGGAGTGTCGTTTACTTGGTAACAACGGGGAGGGCAACTGCCGGCTTTGTGTCTTGAAGTATTCCTCCAAAGATGCATTTCATTCCGAAGCCTTGGCCGAAGCTTCCTGACAGAGGGCAAGTCCTCCCTCTCAACTGGCACGAAGAGAGCGGGGCCAAACTCGGCACACCACGCCTACCCCAAAGGAAAGCAAGGCTGCAGAGGACAGGAAGCCCAAGTGGGCACGTCCTGGTGGGGACAAGCCTTGGACTCTTGCATTTTTTTTCTCTCCTCCGTCCTCCCTTTGAGTTGTGGGTCTGAGCTTCTCCAGCCCCACAGCCAAGGAACACTGCAAAAGTGACCCCACAGCGCCAGAATCTGCGGGAAGGGAGAGCAAATCCTCAGAGAGTGCCACCCGCCAACTCCCCCAAACGACCCTGAGCCCACACTTCCAGTGCCCCAGCCCACACCTGCTGAGGGGTGCAACGTGATGTTATCAAACCTACTTTCCCAGAGACTGAAGATTTACAGAGCGGGATCTAACGAGAAATAACAAGATATGCCGCTTGCTTGACCAACTTAAAAAACAATCAGCCTGGCTTCCAAACAGTCAGTGGTTTTCCTGGAATTCCACTGAAGGACCATATTCATCCTTAAAAATGCAGAAAGTGCAAAAACAGGAGCTGCTAAATCCAAAAAAAATACAGGCATTTTTAAAATACCAGAGACTGGGAAGAGCGGGGAGGAACGCTGG
Source organism: Tolypeutes matacus (assembly GCA_026826555.1). Taxonomy (NCBI): domain Eukaryota; kingdom Metazoa; phylum Chordata; class Mammalia; order Cingulata; family Chlamyphoridae; genus Tolypeutes; species Tolypeutes matacus. Next base: position 7,538,138 of record JAKSZT010020074.1, on the reverse strand, counting down.
GCCAGCTGTCCTGGGCACCCTGAGCAGGATCAGCATCTGTGCAGGCTCTGCCAGCTGCTTGCCAGGGCTGTCTGCAGAAACGAGGGGCCGGACGCCCCTTGCAGGGAGTGCCCACTACACAGTGGACGCTTTACAGGTCAGCTTGACTAAATCTCGGAAGTCCCAAAAAGCAAGTCGTCTTTTCCCTATTTTTCAGGTGATAAAACTGAGGACGCGGGCGTGTAAATATCGGGCCACGGCCTGGCAGACCGTGGAAGGGCCCGGCACGCTCACTCCAAGGCCGCAGCCTCCTTGCTGTGCTGCAGGGCGCACCGGCTCTCGGCCGCAGGAGCGGTTTCTACAGGCCCCAGCGCCTCCCATCAGAGAAAGAAAAGCTCTCAAGGCGAAGGGACAGCCTTTTAGGATGCCCCGCACAGCCGCAGGTTCCAGATCCCTGAACCAGAGCGGCCTTTCAAGGCGTGCGCTCACCCGCCGGCTGCCCCCGGTTCCACCAGGTGCTGAACACCAGGTGAGTGCCTGAGAAACCCCGCCTAGCCCACGGGCGCTTTCGGCTGCTTTGGCCATTTCAAACCACGCGACGGTACAGAGTTGGCCAAACAAGTCCCACGGCTCTAGTTCCAAGCACGTAACAACTATCCTGCAATTCTCAGTGGTGAAAAGCTGCCAACAAACAGAGCAAGCCAACTTTCTGGCGCTTCCGAGCAGGGAAATGGCTGTTTTCCTCTCAAGGTCAGGCAGCAAATGGAGACAGCAGCCTCCTCCCCAAGCCACAGTGGAAGCCGGCAGCCGGCGCTCTCCACCACGCCCGCCTTGCCAGCAGCTTTTCCGCACACGCTTCCCGGCAGGTGCCCGGACTCCACCGCGGGGCGCCATCCGGGCTGTCCACCAGGAGTCCGGGGCGCGCGCGGGGCTGGCGTCCGCGAGTCAGGAGGGGAAGCCCGCAGCGGCCGTGGGGGCCCTCGCAGCTGCCAGCCGAAGGCCAGGCGCGCGCCGGTTCCGAGAGGCCGCTGCGGGGCCCGCGCCGCCTCCCGGCCACTCACCAGGATCCCCATCACGTCGGTCCAGAGTCGGGCGAACGCCTCGGACGTCCCGGGCCCCGGCTCGGGCCCGGCCCCGGCCTCGGCCTCGGCCTCCGCGCCCGCCGCGCCACCGTCCTCCATGGCGCGCCCCCGCCTCGGGCCCGCGAGCCGCGTCCCGCCAGGCGCCCTGCCCCGCTCCGGCGGCCGGACGCTGCCGAGAGGCGCGCCCAGGGGGCGGG
>JAKSZT010020074.1:7472375-7536480 GCA_026826555.1 Tolypeutes matacus | reverse complement strand
GGGAGCGCGGCCCGCCCCGGAGCGGGAGCGCCGCCGCCGAGGCGTTTCCTGCAGCGACGGGCGCGCGCGGGCCGGGCCGAGCCGGGCGCGGCGGGGGGCGGCGCCCGGGGGCCGAAAGTCGCGGGCCCCAGAAACCCGGGCCGGCCGATCTTGCAGCGCTTCTGCCGCGAGGGCTCCCCGGGCGCGAGGGTCGCCGCCGCCCAAGCCTCGCCCCAGGGCGGGCGGGCACTGGGCTCGACCACCCGCCCGCGGCGCCACGCACGGCTGCGGTTTCGGCCGGTCGGGAACACGCGCTCGGGGTTTTGATGGCCCCGATTCTGTTTTCAAAACTTAGCGCTTGTAGCCAGACACCAATACACGCTCTGGGCCCGTGCGCACGTGGATTTGTTTTATGCGGGAAATAGCCCTGTAGCGGTGCATCTCCTTTTGCGATTCTTTACTTAGAAACCACCCAGAGAATGGCCCCAAGGAGGTGAGGACACATCACACTTGGTTTTGTGATTGATAAACTGTTAGGAAACCACAAGGAACCCGCCCCCATGAGAAAGGGCTGAGCAGAGCCAGGTGGGGTGCCCCGGAGAGGGCCCTTGCTTGGTTGAAGCCCTTCCTGGAACTGGTTTTCTTCCTGAGCCCCGTGAAAGGAAGGGGATCAGAGGATGTCCTTGGCATTCCCAGGCACCCATCACCAAGAGCACCGGTCAAAGCGTGGGTGGATCGCCTTCACACGGAGGTCCAAACTTAGAACCCTCTTAAAGAAGTAAATGTATAAGCCTGACCCCTGATGATAACCTGTTTGAAAGGGAAAGAACGCGAATGAAGACAAGACGTTTTCCCTGCATGGTAAAGACACTAAAATAAATAAATGATGGAGGAGGGTAAAATGGCCTTCTAGAGCTGAGTTTATCGTGAGCTTGAGTTCAATTGCTTAGCCATGTTCAAGAAAATACAGAGAACCAAGCTGCTTCTGCAGAGGAGCAAGTTTTTCAGTAATCAAAACTTGGCTTTGGCAAAGCATTTAAACTATCCAAGTTGCAAGATCCCCACCCAAGTTGAGGCAAGACCACACTAATTGCCACCCACCCCACAAGAGTGGCCATCTGAAGATGGCTGGTATTTAGCAACAACATATACAGACATCAATGTAATTAAACCACAGGCAATATTTTGGCTCTTATAAAAATCAGTCTGGGGGAGTGGATGTACCTCAGTGGTTGGGCGCCGGTTTCCCATGTTCAAGGTCCTGGGTTCAGTCCCTGGTACCTCCTAAAAAAAATCAGTCTGTAGCATGGGACTGTACAATAGTGAAACCTCATGCGAAGTACAAATGTGGGTGATGTTGCATATACAGCTTTTCACAAAATATAAACTAGAGAGACGGAAACAGAATAGCAGCTAGGTACAGCAGGGGAAGCAGAGAGGGAGGTGAGTTTTGTTTTTTGTTTGCTTTTTGTTATTATTATTGGAATGATGAAAATGCTCTAATAGCGATTGGAATGAATGCACAACTATGTGATTATACCAAATACCACTGATTGTACACTTTGGATGGATTTATTCTTTATTAATATGTATCAATAAAATTGATTTGTTAAAAAAAAATTGCCAGATGGACTGAAAATTTGAATTTAAAATTAATGTACAGAAAAATAAATTAAAAATTAAAAAATCAATCTGCCATAGATATTTAAGCCCTTTTTCCTGATATTCCAATAAATGAATAAGGAAATGAGTTAAATTACATATTTTTGGAAATGTTGGTGCCTATGATTTTGCTGTCTGTATAATTGTGAAATTTTAGTTTGTTGTATCATCATTTCTTCTTCTGGAACATGAATAATTTTCTTGGCCATTTTTAAACTGAAGCGAACCTCAATTTATTCATCACCAACTTTCTGATGCTTTAGAGCAGGGCTTCTTAACCTTTTTGTTCCACAGACCCCTCTGCCCGTCAGGTGAAAACCATGGACCCCTTACCAAGGCCACACCACACTGTGTATTATTTAATAACATATCACACCTGCACCAGCACGTCCCCACAAGAATAATGCTTCTTCGGATTTTCAGTTCAAGCTCACGGACCCCTGGGAAATAGCCCTGCTCTAGGTCAGCGTGGGCGCTGCGAGGCAGCCTGTGCTCCTGTGAATGGACTTCTTGCGGGCTCTTCTGCATACTCCCCTTCCTGCACAAAGAATCCCCGTTATCATCATCATGGCCCCACGTGCTGGAGCTCCTGGAACTAGAATCACAGAACCTCTGAGGTGGTCTGGGCCAAATCCCTCCTTGCAGAGATGAGGAAATGCCCTGGAGCTTTTGAATGGCCAGTTCCGGGGAGCAGGGCCACGGCAGACAGGCAGACACCACGCCGCGCTGGCGTTGAGACCAGCCTGTGCTGCACCTTGGGACCTTGAGGAAACGTGCCCCTGGCTGCGGACACGGCGAAGGTGCTTAGCAGAGAGTGTTCAGGAATCCAACGCTCCTTTTCTTCCAGCTCACAGGAACTGTTATGGGGAAGAGCCTACAAGAGGCGTTTACAGACCACAGGTGCAGGTTCGGTGGGCCTGGTGGGCCTGTGAAGGAAAAGCGCATCCAGGGAGAGTAAATGCTGATGATGCAGCTGTGTCAGCCAGCGATCCCTGAAAGCCTTGTCTGGGTCTGTATGTGTGCATATGTGTGTATGTGAATGTATGTTCACATACATGTAGAAGCTGTAAGGTGTTGCCTGCAGCCTGTGAAGAGTCTCTGACAAGAGGAGGCAGACCAGTGCACTGTTCCCAGGGTAGGCTCGTCCGGACCTGGGTTTGAATTCTGACTCCTTTCTGACATTGGGCCGGTGATTTAGCCTCACTTAACCTCTGTTGTCCCACCTGTAAAATGGAATGCTATCATCTACTTAATCTGGCCCTGAGGGTGCCTGAGGGCTCAGGCCCTCCCTTTTCCCCATCGCCCACACCCACACACCTGGTGGGTGATGTCCATAAACAGGGATTTCCTTGCTCACCTCTCCCCTCTGGGATTGCACCAAGGAGTTCCCCGGGCTGGGGTGTGGTCGCTGAGAAATGGCAGAGGCTTGCAGTGGAGTCAGGCTTTGCAAAGGGACCGCAGCAGCCTCCACCTCCTGGCCAGCCTCCAACCTCACTCGGGCTGCACCCCAGGAACGTCCCTGGTCCCCTCCCTGCCTTCACGCTGCTGCCACGCAACCCAGGCTCTCCTGCCCAAATCAGGCAAAGTCAGGCCTGCCTCCCCTGGTGCCACCTCAGCAGTCCCCCCGATCCCTGCAGGGTCTGGCCCCTGCGGCCTTGCTGGAAATGCAAATCCCAGGCCCCCGGACCTGCTGACTCAGGCCTGAGTGTGAGAACCCCTGCTCCAGAGGAACCAGGGGCTTGTGGAGGGAGGGACGGGAACCTAGGGTTTTGAAATATAATATATTGAAAGACCGTGTCAGTAGATTGGTTTTAGAAATGAATCGGTAAAAGTCCTTGTGATGAGACAGTGAAAGGAGATCCCATCGGAAACTCATCAGGAGTTAGGTTGCAAAGGGAAGACAGCGAACTGGAATTAAAATCTATTACCAATAGGAATAGCACATGTGTTCAGAACACGGCATCATTTAGGTATTTTTATTTTTAAAAAACAACACATTTTCTGTTTTTGCATAGATTAAGTCTGAAAGATTATAAACAGTCCAATTCTTCTTTGATCCCACAGCCTGCTGCTGAAATGCTCCTTGAATTTTGCCTTCTCCCACACTCCTGCCAAGCCATTCTACCAGGCTTCGGGAGCCAGCCTCAAGGAACGACGAAAATGCTAGAGCTGTTTTCCCATCACAAAACCAAACCAATTATTTTCAACAGATGCTTGAAGGTGTGCCAAGGCCAGCGCTGAAGGATTACCTGTGGGGAAGAGCTGAGGGAGCAGGCTATGGAGAGAAGGTGCGGGGCGCGGCAAGGCTGCAGCGCCGACACACTGGGCCCACGGGCTGCCACGGTGCTGCTGGGGAGTTGTTCCACCAGACAGACAGCACCGTGGCCTGCTGCTCTTTTCACATCACACAACTGCAGAGCCACTTGTAATTAAGAAATAGCAGGATGCCGAGCTCCCCCGTGGCACACATTGCTGGCAGGCCGCCTACGAGACCGGAGCGCGGCGTCAGAACGTGCTCCGCGAAGGCTCAGCGCAGCAAGTCAGCTGGGAATCAAGGTGAGGTTACAGAGAGGCCTGTCCCTGCTTAGCCGAGGAGGGGAAGAGTAAAAGGGAATGCTAATAGGAGACCAGAGAAGAATCCACACTACGCAAGGAAAGGCTCAGTGCACAGCTGGGGATCATCACGCACCGGCAGGCTGCTTTGTCAGCCCCTCCATGCGACAAACTTCACGCCGCGACAATGTCTGCTTAAACACTGTTGAGGAAGAGAATTCATTTTTTTGCCAATTTAAAAGCTTCGGTTAAAACTATCGCTCTGCTCTTTGGGATGACGCAATGTCATAGACATAGGACAAAAGATTCTCTCTTACACAATTAATCCTCGTAAACCCAGAAAACGGCCACAGTCTTATCTAGAGCTGAAGCACTATCCAGAATACTTTGGTTGAACAACAGCAAAAATTATTTTATGATCAATGACACTTGCACATGACTCCAAAGCAAAAGGCACTGAGCTGAGTATGACATTCGAGAGAATGTGTTGACTTATTAAAACAAAGCAAGGTGATTCCCTTTTTTTCCTGCACTCTACCAGAAGTCACTTGTTTACTACGTGAACTAATTGGGGAAGAACCTCCCAGAGGCGGGCCTGGGCGCCTGGGGCTCTGCCTTGCTCTGCTGATGCCTCCTGCGAGGAGATGACCTGCGCATCACAGGGAGTCAGGTGTTTATAGCAGTAAATCCTGCTGTCGGCAAGACACTCCCATTCCTGTTCCTGAAAAAAAAGGAAAAGGAAAAAGAAAAAGGGATGAAAACTCTCAAATCTCCCGCCGCTGTGGAATTCTGTGCTTGTAGAATCTCAGGAGCTTCCAGGTCCCTCTGCAGGCAGTCGAGCCAAGCCTGGAGCCTGCTTCAGATGGCATTTCCTGCGGCTCACACAGAGGCTGCCTTATCTCGGCTTTTCTGAGCCTCCTCATACAGCTGGAGCTCCAGCAGGGGCCTCTCCCCCGGGACAGAGGGTCCCAGGGTGGGGGGTGGGGCCAGGGCGCCAAATCAGGGACACACCGGCATGGGCTAGCAGGCCATTTCCCCTCAACTCACCGACTATTCTTAAAAGCAAAGAAGTGGATTGCCTCGGCATTTTCTCCCCCTACGGCTTAGAAACGAATCAAGGTTCTAACTACCCTTTATCTAATGAATGTTCTAAAAAATCAGATGATGTTGGTTCCAACAGCAAAAAGACACTTACAAAGGACGCTTGTTCTAGAAATGAGGTCATTTGGCCTGTCTTCCCATGAAGAAAAAGCCTATTTTGCTTTCAGAGGTCACCTATCAGGGCAGGAAATCCAGCTTTCAGCCAGTGGACTAACATCTGGCCTAAGTCTTTTGGGTTGAAATGTCAATTTCCTGATCTAAATGGAATACACATGAGAGGAACAAAAAGCTGAAACACACAAATCTTCATTTGCTGAAAAATTCTTCAGCAGTAACATAGATAGGGATTTCAAAAATGAGCTACTCTTCAATGATCAAAACGAACAGTAAAATACTTTTGCTGTAAGTTTTATTTGCTTCTGTAATAGCTACTGAAATGCAAAATTAAGAGGCTATAGCTAAGTAACAGCAAAAGGACAAACCAGTCATTCACTGGTAAACTCATATATGAATCTATTTTAATCTAGACTAATCAAGGTTCATGATAATTCATTACAGGCTGAGTGAGAATTACTTTTTTTTGGTTGTTGGTACAAAGTTGAGATTTACTTTTGTACTGTAGGGGTGGGGGTGGGGGAGAGCACAGGATACAATTTGAAGAGGGGAAATGGAGGATGTTTAACTGACATAAAAAATAATCTTGTGCCACAAATTCTTAAATGTTTCTTCTAAATAGGCAACTCAATTTGTACTGCTTTTCTTACTATGACAATATCCCATGATTTGACTAATGTTTCTTCTCCCAGCTCAAGCTCGGGATCTCACTGTGCCCAGATTCCATTCCTTTGCCCACCTCTCCTCGCAGCAGCGTTTTCCAGAGTCCTGGATGTCGCGTCTGTGCCGGGATGGCAGCGGGCACTCAGAGGGGCAAAAGGTCACCGGCGGAGACCCTGCTCCAAGGCCATACCACCGAGGGTCTGAGGGCCACAGAAGCCACAGCCCTGGACCTGCTGGAGGCAGGGGCCATGGGACCCCACCCTTTACTGGCTGACCAGACCGCAGAGCAGAAGCGCGAGGCTGAGATGAGGAAAGCAGCACCAAGGAGCCTCCAGGGCTCTAAGCGGGGAGCGGCAGGCTTAGCTTTGCTCTACAAAGAAGGGCAGCGGGGGCCATGCCTGGAGGGGGGTCCAGCGACTTGAGACGGAGGCTTAAGTCGCTAATAAGGCCGAGGCAGCAAAGATTTCAGGGGCATCCCCCACGGGTTTGCTCACCCGGGGCCCATCCCAACTCCTTTCCACCACTGACCTGGGACGGCTGACCTGGGGAAGCCTGACCTGGGGGAGCCTGACCTGGGGGAGCCTGACCTGGGGCTGCCTGACCTGGGGGGCCTGGCCTGGGGCTGCCTGACCTGGGGGGGGCTGACCTGGGGCTGTCTGGCCTTGGGGTGCTCAGCTGGGGGCTGCCTGGGGCTGGCCGAGGCCTCAGCGGCGAGCTCTTGCTGGTTCAGTCTGGGTGCCATTTGCAGATGGGGGATCCTGGTTTGTCAGGGACTGTCATGATTTTAGCCCCAAAGTTCCGCATCCAGAGAAATGCCTCGACGCGGGTAGCCCACACAGTCACCCCTAATCTGCTGTCATTCCCAGAAAGCTCAGCCCAGGGCTGCTTCTTCCGTCTGCCCAGCAATTGTGAGTGACCCAAGCTTCTCTTGAAATTGCTGTTCAAAACCAAGAGATAGCAGATTCTTTTGTCCAGCAGCTAAGAACGCTGAAGCAGACAGCCACGCCCTAAGGCCGGGGCAGGGGGCTGTGCTGGAGGGCAAGGCCTGGGGCAGGGAGCCCCAGGAGGTGGGGGCTGGGGGGCTTGTGGCACGGCCTCACGGCTGGACGAGGACTCGGGGAGCACTGCGGCTCCGCTCCCCCCGGCCCAGCTCCTGGCTTCCCACACCAGAGCCGGACGGAGCTGCTTCATTTCCGGCTGGAGAACCGTACTCTCGCCTCTGGCCTGCACACACGTGAGCCCGCTCCCTGGCCTTTCCCAGGCCCTCCCGTGCGTCCCTGAGCGCCAGTTGCTTTCCTACCTCGCTGCAGTGCTCACTGAATCGTGTGCGTCCCCGGAGGCCCGACCTGGCACAGAGGAGGTACTCAGAAATCACCTCAATCAGCCGCGGGAGCCGGGGCCCAGGTGTCTCTATTTTGGGGCCACAGGTGACTCTGACGGGTAGTCAGGAATGGGCTCCATCAGCCCAGGGCGATGGGAAACCCCAAACGCAGAACCTGAAGCACCAGCATGTCAGAGCGGGGCGCCGAGGAGGGCGGGAACCATGCGCAGGGTGGCGGCAAAGCCGAAGGAGGGAGAACCAACCGACAGGTGCCCTGGCTAGGTCGGCTCCAGGGCTGGGGAGGAGGAGAGGCTGGATCGCGCGGCGTTGAAGGGTGACAGGCAAAAATGGAAGAAGAAAGAGGATGGGGGGAGCGTGAGGCTTGAAGAAGGCATTTATGAGTTAAGGAGGAAAGGAAAGGAGAGACTGAAGGCCTCAGAGGGTCCTGCTAAGCAAGGTCCCGGAGGAGAGGGTGACGACGATGATGATAATTTACGTTTTTGAGAAGTGGTGCGGCTTCTCTTTACATCGGCCAAACAGACTAACTAGATCAGGTTTGAGCATTCGATGTAGAGCTGCGTTCTAGTTACGCTAGCTTTGTTAAACGACAGGTTATAGGTTTTTCATAAAACCCTCATTCAGACATTTCAGTCAATGGGTTTTCACTGGATTTCTACTTTGTGTGCGTTGGGAATGTGGACACGTCACAGAGGCTGCTTTTGATGTTCAGCTGCTCTAGTGAGGGAGGCATCATGGAAGACTTCCTGCAAGAGGCTTCCCCTAAAGGAAAAGTTAGCACGAGGCAGCCACGCGGTGGCCCAGCAGGCACACAGGCACCGAGACATCCCGGAGGAGCCTGCGCGAGCAGCCGGGCAGCGCGAGCAAGGCGGGCAGCGCTCGCTCACTGTGCCTGGGGCACTGTCAGCCAGGGAGCTGGTCCTAATTCTCTGGGCCATCCTGCGTTTTGCATTTCGATGTGCCCGAATTTCCTAACTTCCTGGAGTCCCTGGGCTGAGCAGGTAAGGACAAAGCTGAGCAGAGTTGTCATGAGGATCCCGGCCCAGGAGGAAGGGAGCAGGCCACCTGCCCAAAGCCCTCCTTTTCTTTCCCACCTGGGCGTCCTCCCCGTCTTCCACCAGCTCTGCGGTGGCTCTCAGTTCCCTTCACCTTAGCGCTCGCTCCCTTTGTAACGTTCTGTACCGCTGGGTGAGAGAAACAGGAAGTCGGCAGGCGCTCCCGCGGGGTGGGCCGCGCCACCTGGAGACCCACGGTGGAGCACATGCACGTGGATGAGCCCAGGGCCGCCCTCAGTCTCCATCCAGGCGCCAGGCAGCAGCTCACGCAGGTGCCAACGGGAAGTGACTGATGTAAGGAAAACCGTCATTGAAAATTGCTGCAAGATTCAGCAACGCGACCGGATGCAACAAAAGCCGGAACAATGGCCGTATCCTGTGACCCAGTGATGAGTGGATTATTGGAAAGAAACTGGAAACTGCTCAGGTGCTTGACATCACATCTTCTGTAATACTGAGAATGTGGGCAGAATCTTGGCATCCCACCACTGAGGAAGGACCACGTAAATGACGGTGTGGTGCCTTGAAGAAGTAAAACGCACTGATTAAAGGCTGCCGTAAACAGGTAACGGTAACAGCATGGGGAACGTTCTCTGCAGGAGGAATTCAGAGTGCACAAGCTGGAAGGAGGACGTGGGGACGCGCTAGGCCAGTGTTCGTGTCTCTGCTGTGAATTCCCAGAACTCAGCCACGTCTTCCCTTTCTGGAGCTGCGTGTAAACAGCTGCTGGGCTGGCATGAGTGAGCTCCTGAAGGGAGGCAGGGCCTCAGGAAGCATCGTCTCCTACACCATCAGGAGTCGGGGATGCCTCCCCGTGAAGCAGGTCTGTGTGCAAGCGTGTCACCCTGGGGCCTGAATCGGGAGCCACGCCCAGGCACCGCCTTTCTGGTCCACTCAGTGTTTCGCTTTCCTGGTTTTTCAGGTTTGATGATAAACAAGGCGTCACAGACTGAGGCGAGCCCTCTGTTGGGCCACGTCTTTCCCTCAGTGTGTGCGCGGGATGGATGTAAGGAGGTGGGAACTGCTGGTCTGCAGCCGAGAGAAGCGTTCGGCCCTCTGTCAGGAACTAGCAACTTCGCGCCTGGCTTTTCTTGGATGCCATCTACCTTCTCTACCGCTCGCCTCCAGCTTTCCCGCTGTGCTGTGGAGCTGCTCCATGCTGCTGGCTCTTCCTCTGGGTCCTCTCTTTTCCATCTGACTCAGAAAGGAGCTCAAGCCAGGCCCCACGGGCGAGTCCTGAGCACAGACGCAGCAACCACAGGGCATGCGAGCCTCACGCCTTAAATACACACGCGACCTCAAAATACACACCAGGGCTCAGGCATCTCAGAGAAGAGTAACGAGGACGACCCGAATCGTCTCAGCAAATGCTGACAAGTTCTCAGGAATCTTAGTCACCGCAAAACATTTCACTCACCCTCGTGGCCTACAAGCTTTGAGTGCCGAGAAGGTGAGGTGAGAAAACTCTGTGCACGAGAGGTTCAGGTGTGCAGGCCATTCTGGCTCGGAGATATTGACGGGGCAAGAAATTAGAGAATCCGATCAAGTAGTGCGGCTATTTGCATAAGAAGGAAAACGACCACCCACTGAAGGATCTGGGGGAGGCCCGGGCTTTGCACAGACCAGGTTCAGCTCCTTTCTTGGGTTTAACATGTACAGAAGCCGACAGTATCTGCGGCGTGGTGTCGAGAGGAATCAATGAGTTAGTGTGGAAAGAAGTCAGCTCTATGGGTGGCACATAGTAAATGGTCAATAAAAACATCTTAACTACTTTTATTTTTTATATGGAAAATAACTGGCTACACGAGCTACCTGGCATAAAGGGGTGCTCCAGAGATGACTAAGGTGGCTTTTAAAGTTTTAATTTCAATTCCATTTAATGCCAACGGTGAAGAGCAGCTCACTGAATCCCTGCAGTGTTTTCAGGTCATTAGCTACTTAAAAAAAAAAACAATTATGCTGTTTTTCCTTTAGGAGAGCAAAGGCGTTCCGAGCCCACCTCTCTTTCTGTGCGTCTCCCTGAGCTAAGGATGCAGCCACGAGGCTTGTTGGGTGAACCTGAGAGAAGGGGTAGCTAGAGAGATGCCTATTTTCAAAACCTTGTTTGAGGGCTTGAAATGAAAAGTCTGCCACTGAGTGAAGGAAAACGACCAAGAACGCCTGAGAAACAGCCCCTGACTCCGGCACTGAGCAACGTGCCCAGTGGGATCAGTAAGTTCCGTCTTACCCTATAGATCGTTTCCAAGTCTGACCCAATAGGGTGCGATGGATCATTGGGATTGGCTTGTCTTCCAAGAAGTTGAGTGATTGAAGGGAGCCCCACACAGTTGCCAAGACCGTTCCTAAATCAGGGGAGTGTGTGCTTTGCCTTTGAGGGAAAGCATTGCAGTGAGAGTGCAAGCCCGGGGGGGCTTGGCGGGCCGCGGCGGCGGGCAGCGCCTGCCCCCCGTGCAGCTCCCACAGGAAGAACTGAAAAGTCGCAGTGCTCAGAGCAGGCCCCCTGGCCGCACGAGAAGGCCTGGTGGGCTCCAGGACACAGGCTGCCTCCCAGCCCTCCCTACCTCCTCTTCGGACTGTTTCTGAGAGGCACACGCTTGTTTATGAAAGCCACTTATGAAAGTCTGGACAGGAAAACACTGAGCTTATGCTCAAGGATTTCCAGAAGAACAAGGTTTCCTTGCTCGAGCTGTCCAGAGCTCAGAGCCGTGCAGGCAGGAGGGATCGGCAAGTCCAGGGACAGTGGCGAGGGGCGCCCGCAGGGTGCTGGGGCACAGCTCCCGCCGCGGTGTCTGCGGGGACGGCAGCGCCAGGCACGCAGCTGCACACCCCCCAGGCCCTGCGCGAGGCGCAGCGCTAGAGACCCGCCATCTGCTCTGGGAATGTCAGCAGGCGTGGCCACCTGTTGAGGGCCGTGGGGACACTTAGATGGACAAAGAGCCACTTGGAGCCGCGTCCTCCGCCACCACCTGCCTTGCCAGGCATCTTTCGAGCAGTTTGGAAGTGGAATTCCATACCCACAAGAGCCTTCGTCATATTAACTGCCGTGACCCAAGAAGCACGGGACATTGAAAACCGCGGTATGCCTCGAACGATAGAAGAAGTAGTATCCTCCAGGCATTCTTTTTTTTTTTTTTTAACATTTTTTAAACTTTGTTTTATACATTTAATAATTGAAAATATAAACAATTAAAAACTAAAAAGTAAACACAGATGAATAAATATATACATTTCTCAATTAAATGTACTGGACACATATAAAATTTTTTTTTAAATCAAACAATATATTACACAATATATTTGGTTCATAGTAATGATTCATACAGTATTTGTCCTTTTGTGTCTGCCTTGCTTCACTCAACATAATGTCCTCCAGATTCATCCATGTTGCCATATGCTTTACGACTTCATTTCTTCTTACAGCTGCATAATATTCCATCATGTGAATAGACCACAGTTTGTTTATCCATTCATCTGTTGAAGGACACCTGGGTTGTTTCCAGCTTTTGGCAATGGTGAATAATGTGGCTATGAACATGGGTGTGCAGATGTCTGTTCGTGTCACTGCTCTCAGTTCTTCTGGGTATATACCCAGTAGTGGTATTGCAGGGTCACGTGGCAAGTCTATATTCCACTTCTTTAGGAACTGCCAGACAGTCCTCCACAGTGGTTGTACCATCCTGTATTCCCACCAACAGTGAAGAAGTGTTCCTATCTCTCCACATCCTCTCCAACACTTGTAGTTCTCTGTCTTTTTAATAGTGGCCATTCTGATAGGTGTGAAATGATATCTCATGGTAGTTTTGATTTGCATTTCCCTAATCGTGAGGGATGTTGAGCATTTCTTCATGTGTTTTTTTTTTGTTGCCATTTGTATTCCTTCTTTGGAGAAATGTCTATTCAAGTCTTTGGCCCAGTTTTTAGTTGGGTCGTTTGTCTTTTTATTGTTGAGTTGTAACCTCTCTTTATATATCCTGGATATTAAACCCTTATCAGATATGTGATTTCCAAATATTTTTTCCCATTGAGTCGGCTGCCTTTTCACCCTTCTGACAAACCTGTGAGGTGCAAAAGTGTTGAATTTTGAGGAGGTCCCATTTATCTACTTTTTCTTTTGTTGCACGTGCTTTGGGTGTAAGGTCCAAGAAACCACCACCTACTACAAGGTCTTAAAGATGTTTCCCTACATTTTCTTCTAGTAGTTTTATGGTCCTGGCTTTTATATTTAGATCTTTGATCCATTTTGAGTTGATTCTAGTATAGGGGGTGAGATAGGGGTCCTCTTTCATTCCTTTGGTTATAGATATCCAGTTCTCCCAACACCATTTGTTGAAGAGACTGTTTTTTCCCATCAGCATGGGCTTGGTAGGTTTGTCAAAAACCAGTTGACTGTATAGGTGAGGGTTTATTTCTGGATTCTCAATTCTATTCCACTGATTGATATGTCTATCTTTATGCCAGTACCATGCTGTTTTGACCACTGTAGCTTTGTAATATGTTTCAAGGTCAGGCAGTGAAATTCCTCCCACATTGCTCTTCTTTTTTAGAATGCTTTTGGCTACTCAAGGCATTCTTGAACCATCCTCTACTTACAGTCACAAACGTTCATAAAGAAAACCGCAGCCAAGAGGAATTGCCTTTGACCTCCAGATGGCCTTTCTGGGCGCGGACTTGACGACACAGGAGAGCTGCTTTCCAGAGACCTGCACCCGGTGCCTCAGGCACGCCTCCGCCCACACCCCACGCCGCGCTGGGGCTGAGCAGCCTCTGCCACCCTTGGAGACACAATCGGGGGCTTCCGACAGCACCGTGCCCCTGGCACTCCTGTGGCGTCTCCACAGCCTGCTCTCGTGTCCCATCCACACACCTCTCCGTTCAGTCTTTCAGCAGCTTTTTATGTTGGATTGTTTGTTTTCTTATTGTTGACTTTTGAGAGTTCTTTGTATATTCTGTACATAGAGCTTTTATCAGATATGTGTTTTCCAAATATTTCCCTTCCGTCTGTGGTTGTCTTTCCATGATCTAGTGTTTCTCTAAGCAGCAGAATTTCAATTTTGATTAAATCCAATTTATCCATTTCTCTTTTATGGATCAAATTTTCTTGTTTTATCTAAAATATAGTTGCCTTGCAAAGTCACAAACATTTTCTCCTAAGTTTCCTTCTAGAAGTTTTTACAGCTTTAGGTTTCACATTTGGGTCCATGGTCTATTTTGAATTAATTTTTATGGCAGGAGATAAAGGTTGAGGCTCACTTTTTTCGCTTTAAAAAAAAATGTATATATACGACATGAGCCACCCCATCTCAACCACTTCCAGGCACACCATTCCATGGAATTAATCGCCAGCCCTCACCACCATCACCCCAAGCAGAAACTCTACAGCCAAAATACATTAACTCCCCATCATGCTGCCCCTGGTGACTTGTACTTTACTTTCCGTCTCTATGCATCTGCTATTTCATGTAAGTGGAATCATGCGATATCTGTCCTTTTGTGTCTGACATTTTACTCAACATGATGTCTTTCAAGATTGATCCACGCAGCGGCATGTACCGGAACTGAATTCCTTTTCAAGGTTGAGTAATATTTCCCTGTATGCAGCGACCACATTTGCTTATCCATCATCTGCTGAGGACACTTGGGTTTCTTCCACCTTTTGGAAATTATGAATGATGCTGCTGTGAACACTGGTGTGCAAATGTCTGCCCGTGTCCCTGCTTTCAGTTCTTTTGGGCATATACCATGAAGTGGGGTTGACTTGTCATCTGGTAATTCTATGTTTAACTTTTTGTGGAACCACCAAACTGTTTCCCACAGTAGCTGCACTATTTGCATTCTCACCAACAGTGCACTAAGATTCCTGTTTCTCCACATCCTTGCCAGCACTTGTTATTATTTTCTGCTCTTTAAAATAATAGCCATTCTAGTGGGTATGAGGTAGCATCTCACTGAGGCTTTGGTTTGCATGTCCCTGATGACCAGTAATGCTAAACAATAATGCTTATTGGCCATTTGTAAAGCTTCTTTGGAGAAATGTCTATTCAAGTCATTTGTCCATTTTTAATTGGGATGTTTGTTGAGATCCACTTTTATATGTGGTGTCCAAGTGTTCTAACACAATTTGCTGGAAGATAGCACAAAGATTAACTCAGGCTTCTCTGATTGTAGAGGTCAAGCTCTTATCATGTACTTCCTTGGACCGTGTACTTTCAATCCTCTCCTGGAGGCTCAGCTCTTTGACAGGCTTCTCTACATCCCCATAGCACAGTGCCTTGAACACAGTATGTTCTTACTGAATACCCCTGGATTGACTGCTTAAGTGGAGATGGAATGATGGCAATTACTCAAAGCTGGCCAAGGGAGGGCCTGTGCTCATATATGGCGCCATGTGCTTATAGCTCTGACCCACCCCAGCAGGCAGGCAAAGGTCGCCTGCCCAGTCCTGACAGCTGACCCCCACCCTTAAGCCTTTCAACACAAGGAAAGAGGAGGAGCCTTTTCCTGTAGCAGCATGAGAAGATGACACACGTGCCTGCCCCACCCATGGCACGAGGGCGGCTGTGTTCCTTCTGACAGCATTCCAGCCCCATGTGTGAGTCCCTAGGAGTGACTGTTTACCAGTCTGTCCTGGCCCTGGGAGGTCAGCTCAGGGGCAATTTGGGGCCTGAACCAGTGGGTGGACGTGGTCAGAGGTAGGAAATGTGCCACAGGAGAGCAGCCGAGACTCTCTGCAGTCTGGACTCGGAGCCCAGGGTCAACAAGCTGTGTGGGCGTGCCCTTTGCACGACCTTCAGTTGTGGGTTTACAAGCCGAGGCCTTTCCGTGCTTCTACAGAGGCAAGGCTTTGCCATTGGAAAGGCAGAAAGGATGCAAGGATGGCCCGTTACCTGCCTCAATTACAATAGCCTCAGTTCCTCTCCAGTAATCCCACTCTTTTCCGAGGCAGCCAAACCACAAGCACCAAACTATTCCTGATAGCCCATTTAGGGGAGGAGAGTCTCACAGCTTGGAGAGGAAAATGATTACGCTTTCCATATGTCAGAGACAGGAGAGCAAGAAAAGAGTAGCAGAAAATACTTTATTTTTTTAGGAGGCACCAGGGATTGAACCCAGGACCTCACACACGGAAAGCAGGCGCTCAGCCACTGAGCTACACCCACTTCCCCAGAAAGTACCTTAAAATGCTACTCAGTTTTCAGTAAACAGGGAATATAAGAGGTGGAAGGGTTTTTTGCCCAGGGTTCAGCACAAAGTAAGTTCTCAGATGTGGCATCTTGTTAGCCATTCTTGCATTGGCTGCAGGCGCGACGCACGGGATGCCAGGGCGAGAGATCCATGGCCCAGAGGGAGCGGGGCAGGGCCCACAGCGAGAAGGGCCTGTGGGGGGCCGCAGCTGTGCCTTGCTCTCCCGCACCTCACCCCGCTCCCTGCCTCCCTCCTTTCTGTCCTCACATTAACCCGGACCTTTCTGGGCTCCTTTTCCTCTTGAACTTTCAGACTCCACCGGATCATTTCAGGAAAAATGAAATGAAATATGTTTGTTGCAGATCCCGTAATGGAAAAGTCAAGTGACCGATTAAACAAAGTTCTGCTAATGAAGTGATTTTCTTTCCACCAAAATAAACTAAAGGCAACTTGGATTGACTAATAGCTTAATTCAGCAAGCAGCTGCCATAGCAGCACAATGAAGGAGCAGCCATTCCAGGGTAGCCAGCTGCCCCAGATGCCCAGGACAGAGCTGGAATCAGCCTCTGAATGCCGAGCTCGGCACGGGGTGGAGCAGCAGGAAATCCCACCGAGGGGAGGCCCTGGGGCTGCCGTGGGTGGGCTCCCACTCCCCGCCCCGGAGGTGCCGCTGTGCGGGCGCCTGCAGCTGGCTACGCTGGACTGTCTTGGGCAGGGTGCCCCTGCTCCACAGGCCAGCGCTCTGGGGACCTCAAGGCCGACTCAGAGGAGCTGTCTCACGCGTGTTTAAGCATGACCGCAGCTGATCCACCTCCCATCTCCCACGGAGCACAGAGCTGGTTCCCAGACGTGCTGACCAAGTTCTGTGGCAGGAGGAAGCTCTCCTGGCCCGTGGGAGCCGCCGGCCCTGAGACACAGTGGAATGACGTCGGCCTCCTGGTGGGCGGTAAAGAAGGCACAGGCGGGCCTGGGGACATCCCACCCAAACGCTGCCCGCTGCCCTCCCTTGTGCACCAGCCTGCGGCTCTCAGGCTCGAACCTGCATCTCAGGCAGGTCCAGGAACCGTGCACGACTTCCTTACCCTCCACACGTGGGGCCTGCAGTGTTCAGCACGTATGGGAAGAGTCCACGGAGTATCCCCAGCCCCTCAGCTGTTTGGAACAGAGCTGTAAGCTCAGAGGGAGGCAGAAAGGCCATTGCCGTTGTTGGAATGGGGCTGTGGGGAAGCCACGGGCCTCTACGGGGAGAGAAGGAAACGCACCTTTAGTCTTCACCCAACATGGATGCGAAAAACTAAGCTGAAATGCGCCAACGGCAAGATGACGACAAAGGAACACGGCTCAAGGGGTGTTTTCCGCACAGGCAACCCATGGTAGCTCCAGAGCTGTCTCTGCTGTACCAACAAACACAACCATGGACTTTCAAAATATTTAGGTTCCTCTTGCAGCTACTCTCCCCACCACTACCCAGCACCAAAAAGGGAAGAGTCAGGCATTCAGGGGCTCTCCTAGACTGTAGAACAGCTCAGCTTGAGACGCACAGCCTCCACCAGCAGGAAGGAGTGGTGCCCAGCGGGATGCAGGCAGCAGGTGGATGGAGAAAGAAAGCTGACCCTGCCTCAGCCACAAGGGAGCTCGCAGAGGAGGGACACGCCCTGAGCTCACCAAAGTCGAAGACTCTGAGAGGCCTAGAAGGGGTTGGAAGGGCCACGGAGCATCTGAAGCCGAGAGCAGCAGCAGCCACCCCCTTGGCTGCCAAGGAGGAGCCTTCTGGAACCAGCTGGAGGCTGGGCGGTGGTCAGGCTGCTAGCCTACTTGCCCTCCAGCCCACGCCCCCCTTCCCTGTTCCTGGGAGGCCTGCCTCATGGACAGCGGCCAAATGAGAAGGCCAGGCTCGACCGGCCCTGCAGCCCCCTGCCCGCTGCCTGCAGCCCTGCTGCCCAGTCCCGCGCACCTGGCAGTCGCTGCTTGCAGCCCCGCTGCCCTGCTACCCCACTGCCCGCTCCCGCATGCCTGGAAGTCACTGCCTGCAGCCCCCCAGCCCACTACCTGCAGCCCCATAGCCCCGCTGCCCCGCTGTCCGCTCCCGTGCGCCTGGCAGTCGCTGCCTTCCCGAGGCCCTGCACAGGGCTGCCCCTAGGCCTTGCTCATCGTTCTTGATTTAACACCGTTTCCTCTGGTTTTCCCTTCAGCCGGGGTGGTGCAGTGCCCTCACCCAACTCTTGTCAAACCCCTGCGTTTGCCACTGTTTCCTGCCTGGACCTGACCGAAATAGGATCAGGGTGAACATTTCCACAGATGGAGCCCGAGCTCTGGGAGCCTTTGACTGAAGGCTCAGGAGAAAGTGGCATCGCCAGCTGCCCAGGGACGATGCGCAGCGGATGGCGGAGGGAGAGGGCTTGAGCTCGAGCTCTCGGGAGAGTCAGGGAGACGCACTCGGGTAAAGGGCCGGGCACACTGGAGAACATCCGTTCGGGGAGTGATCGTCTGAAAGAGCAGCCGTGGGAGCATTGAAAGGATTTGAGCAACAGCATGGATAACGGGGTGAGGGGTAACGGGGTGAGGGGAGCCGGGTGTTTTTCTAAACAGCTTTGAGGTAAAATTCACATAAAATGCGATTCGCTCGTTTGAGTGTACAGGCTATTGTATTTTAGGATAGTCGCAGGGTCGTGCACCCAGGACACTTCCAGCACCCCAGAACGTCCCCTGCACCCCTTAGCAGTTACTCCCACTCCCCTCCCCCAACTCTTGGCAACCACGGATCCCCCTCCTGTCTCCACGGATTCGCCTCTTCTGGACATTTCACATAAATGGATTCATGCAATACGTGGCCTTTCGTGTCTGGCAGGATGTTTCCAAGGCTCAGCCAGGTTTCAGCGTATCCCAGGACTTCATTTCTTCCTGTTGACAAATGATATTCCATCGTGTGGACGGATACACCACATTTTGTTTATCCATTAATCAGCGGATGGACTTTAGAGTTGTTTCTACTTTTTGAATATTATTAATAATGCTACCATGAACATTTTGTTTTTAATTTTATAAAAACTTCTGAGAGTGAAATTGCAGGTAATATGATAGCTCTATGTTTAACTTTTAACTTTTTAACTCTGTCTCCCAGAGTGCTGTACTATTTTACATTCCCACCAACAGTGTATGAAGACTCCAGTTTTCCCACATCCTTGACAACACTTGTTTTTATCTGTCATTTTAATTTTAGCCATCCTAGTGGGCGTGAGGTGGTATCTCATGGTTTTGATTTGCATTTTCCCAATGACTAATGATGTTGAGCATCATTTCATGTGTTTATTAGAAATTTATACATTTTCTTTGGAGAAATCCCTATTCACAACTTTTGCCCATTTAAAAAATTGGGTTGTTCACCTTTTTACTACTAAATTACAAGAGTTACTTTTATACATTCTGCATACAAGTCTCAATTAGGTATATGACTTGCAAATATTTTCTTCCATTCTGTGGATTGTCTTTTGACTTTCTTGATAGTATTGTATACACCATAAAAGTTTATAATTTTGGTGAAGTCCAATTTATCTACATTTTCTTTTGTTGCTTGTGCTTTTAGTTTCATATCTAAGAAACCATTACCTCATCCAAGGTCATGAAGATTTACTCCTATACATTTTAGGGTTTCGATCCATTTTGAGCTATTGTTTATATATGGTGTAAGGTATGGGTCCAGCCTCATACCATATCCATGGTATGTGGATAACCAGTTGTCCCAGCACATCGGTGGAAAAGACTATTCTTTCCCCATTGAATGGACTTGGCACTTTTGTCAAAATCAGTTGACCTTTTGCACACCAATGGTCATAGTGGTATTATTGACAATTGCTAAAAGATGGAGACAACCCAAGTGTCCATCACCTGAAGAATGGATAAACAGAATGTGGTCTATACATAGATGGACTATTATTCAGTTGTAAGAAGGAATGAGTCCTGGTGCATGCGACAACATGGATGAACCTTGAGGACATTATATTGAGTGAAATAAGCCAGACATGAAAGGACAACTATTGTATGATCTCACTATTATGAACTAAATATAATGAGCAATTCATGGAGTTAAGATCTAAGAATGTAGGTTACCAGAAGATAGAATGAGGGTAGAGAATGGAGAGATGATGCTTAATTTATGGAGAATTTTTAATAAGCCTGATTATAAATGTTTGGAAATGGATGGAGGTGATGGCACCACATTACCATGAGTGTGATTAATCGTGTGTGATTGTGGTTGAAAGGGTAAGTTTAGGGTCGTGTAGTCACTAGAAGGAAAGCTAGAAGCTGAAACATGGGACTATATAACATAGTGAACCCTGTTGTGGGTGATGAATGTGGTTAATAGTAATGTAAGAATGTTCTTACACACTTATACAAGGTGATGATAATAGGGCAGTATGTGGGAAAAATTCACCTAATGCAAACTATGGTCTATAGTTAGTAATATTTTTAATATTATTCTATCAGCTATAACAAAGATACCACACTAATGCAAAGTGCCAATAATAGGGGGTATAAAGGGAATGGGATTTTTCTTTTTAGAGCAATAAAAATGTTCTAAAATTGATTGTGGTGATGAATGCACAACTCTGTGATTATAGTGACACCCGTTGGTTATATACTTTGGGTGGGTTGTATAGTGTGTGAATAAAAATGCTTTTGAAAAATCAGTTGATGGGAAGCGGCTGTGGCTCAATCAGTGGGGCTCCCGTTTGCCATGTGGGAGGCCCCGGGTTCGGTTCCCGGGGCCTCCTGGTGAGGGCAGGCCCGCCCGCAAGGCGTGGTTGGCTGACCCAGCGAGCACAGGCAGCAAGGGGGGGATAAATGAATAAATAAATGAAATCTTAAAAAAAAAAAAAAAAATCAGTTGACCATAGACGAATGGGTTTGTCTCTGGACCCTAATTTCTATTCCATTTATCCATACATCTGCCCTTGAACCAGCACTGCACTGTCTTAATGACTGTAAACTTACAGTAGTTTTAAAGTGCAGTAGTGTGAATCCTCCAGCTGTGTTTTTCTTTTTCAAGATTGTTTTGGCTATTCTGGGTTCCTTGCATTTCTATATATTTTTTAAGATCTGCTTGTCAATTTCTATAAAAAAGCCATCTGGGATTTTGATAGGGATTGTGTTGAATCTGTAGATCAATTTGGGAGTATTGATATCTTACCAAATCAAATCTGCCGATCCATGGATATGGGATATCTTTCCATTTAATTAGATCTTCTTTAATTTCTTTCAACAGCGTTTCATAGTGTTCAGTGTACAAGTTTTTCACTGGTTTTATTAAATTTATAACTAAGTACTTTATTACTTTTTATGTCATTATAATTGGGATTGTTTTCTTAATTTCCTTTTTGGACTGTTTATTTCTATTATAGGGAAATACAATTGATTTTGTATATTGATTGTTGAATTCATTTATTTGAGTAGTTTTGAACTGGCTTCCTTAACATTTTCTATATACAATATCATGTCATCTACAAATAGAGACAGTTTTACTTCTTCCTTTATCTGATACCTTTATTTCTGTTTCTTGCCTAATTTCTCTGGTTAGACTTCCAGTACAATGTTCAATAGATGTGGAGAGAGCAGACATCCTTGTCTTGTTCCTGACCTACTGGGAAAAGCATTTGGCCTTTTACAATTAAATGTAATGTTTTTGGTAGATGCTTTTTATTAGATTGAGGAAGTTCCCTTCTATTCCAAATTTGTTGAGTGTTCTTTAATCATGGAAGGGATTGGATTTTGTCAAATTCTTTCCTGCATCTATGGAGATGATCATATGGTTTTTGTCCTTTATTCTATTACTATGATGTATTGCATTAATTGATTTTTGCATGGTAGACCAACTTTGCATTCCTGAGATAATTTCCTTTTGATCATGGCATGTAATCCTTTTTTATATATAGGTAGAGGTGTGATGACAGGTATGGCTGATCTAGGTAGAGGTGTGATGACAGGTATGGCTGGTCTAGGTAGAGGTGTGATGACAGGTATGGCTGGTCTAGGTAGAGGTGTGATGACAGGGACGGCTGATCTAGGTAGAGGTGTGATTGCAGGGACGGCTGGTCTAGGTAGAGGTGTGATGACAGGGATGGCTGAGCTAGGTAGAGGTGTGATTATAGTATGAAGACACGCAGCCTAATTTAAAGACTGGCAAAAGATCACAAAAGAAGACATATGAATGGCCAATAAGCACCACTCTTAACCATCAGGGAAAGGCAGATTAAAAGCACAATGAAACGCCAATACACACTCACTGGAGAAATGGGGCTCTCCCACGTGCTGGTGGGAATATAAGTGGCAAAACTGCTATGGACAAAAATGGACGTTTTTTTTTTAAAGTTAAAAAAAAGGCTACCATATGACTCAACAGTTCTACTCCTTGGCCATGTGGCCCACAAAGAGTGTACACGCATGTTCACAGCAGGTTTATGGTAATAGCCAAGCTCTGGAAACTCGCCAGGAGTCCACCATCTGGTAAATGGGTAAACATTGTGTATATCCACACAAGGGAATACTTCCCAGGAATAAAAAGGTATAAACTAATGGTTCGTGCAAAAAGAGTCAGTACATGTAACGAGAGGTATCGAAATAATAAGGAACTTTTAAAATTTCATGTTCTGGAAGAACACTAAGCGTTTGGCTTCCCAACACTTAGAGGCACCACACAAAAGTGCTGTGTCTGCAGGGCCATGAGGGCGTGGGCGCAGGCTGTGGGCTTCCGGGGAAGGGCCGGTGGCCGAGCTGTGCCATGGAGGGAGGGTGCGGGTGGCGCAGCAGGCGGGCAGCGCGGCCCCCGCCGCTGCGTCCACTTGCTCTGAGCAGGCTGGGCACTGGGAGAAGGCTCCCTGCTGGCGCTTGCCAGTAACGCCGCTGCGTCCTCTGTCTCCATTTCGCCCTGAGTTAAGAATAGAAATCAGAATCTGGACTGTACACATACAAAGAATAACCTGTTATTGGACCTGTTCTGTCCAAAAAATGGCTGTTGATTTGTTTACTTCAGCGCCTTCTCTGAAGGACTGTATCAGAATTTGGGGAGAAGCAAAAATTGAGCAGGGTGTGTGTGTGTGTGCACGTGTGCAAAGCACATGTGAATGTGCACAAGCATGCATGTGCAAGCTGAACGTGTGTGCATGTGTGCACAGAGCTCCTTTCTCTAGGGGCTCAATGTGTAATGAGTCTGCTCACCCCACTAGGGCATGAAAAATAGGGTCACCTTTTCCCCAAAGCCACACGGAACCCCTGGGGCGCGGGCAGCAGGGGCGCTGGGACCGCCTGCTTCTGTGACTGCCCACTTGGCCTCCTCGTGCTGGGCTTCGGCTTGTGTACCCGTAAAAGGAAGACATTGGACCAGACCCCAAATGCGCTTAGAGGCGACCCTGAAAACAAAGACCTGCTGGGCCTTCACGGACATTTTCTTTGCCTATTTCCAAACTGTGAGCCAGATTTTATGCACCTCAGCAAAAGGGCTGTGCTCTTGTGTTTAATCCTGTCTTTGGAAAAGTCAGATGTCAATCTGTGACGGAGTCACCTTAGGAAGAAAAGCAGTGCTTTTCCGGGGTGCTTTTCTCCTCCCACAAGATACAAGGGAAATTCACATTTTTGAGACAGCTGTTTTGCCCCACCTTTCACCTCTTTTACGGTGAAAAACGTGGGCTCTGGAATTGGACGAGGCCACAGAACTGCCACTTGCAGGGCTTTGTCTACGGCACGGGCCACCGGCAACTGCGTGCGTCCAGCTGCAGAGACACAGCGGCAGCCCTGGGCCAAGCGCTAGGCAGGGGGGCCTCCCCCAGCCTGGTACCACCTCTCTATTCGGGGGCTCAGAGAGGCCGGGTGCCTTGTCCAAGGCCCCAGAGCTGGCAGGGGCGCCAGGGCTTGCACGGCCCTGAGGTCTGTCCTGCCCTGGCCTCCTGCTGCCCACGCCCCAGCCCGCGCAGTGGCGGTTTCCAGATGCCGGCCCCGTCTGCACTCCTGCCTGCCTTCTGGTGTGGCTGCAGCACATCGCAGAGCAACCTGTGGCCGTAGGACTGGCGAGAGAGGCCGGTGCCACGTCAGCATCTTCACCGGACGGGCCACTGGCAGCAGGGGCAGACGTGCCGTGGCAAGGGCCCAGCTGCAATTTAGGGGATTCTCCATGGAACCATCTTGCCAACCAAATTAGGTCCCCTCCTCATTCTCGGGTTTCTCTCGTTCCCTGGTGGACCTTAGTGGACACAGATTGTATAACAATTCGGACATTTCCTCAGTTGCATAATGGATGGAGCCTTCGTTTTTCCTCTTCTTGGGATAACAGACTGGGCAGTTGGAGGCCAGGAACGGTATCCGGTTCTTTCAGGGCCTGAGACCGTGGCAGGCCCTGGGGTGGCTCCCCAGGACCCTATGCTCACGGTCCCTCTTGGGCAGGCTGCAGGCCTCGAGTGTGGGCCCTTCTGACAATGCAGAGCCTGCCATCAGTGGCACCAACGAGATCTCTCAAGTCCACGCCCTCCTCAGGCCTGGCCGGCTATGAGGCCCCTGGTCTGCGTGGTGCCTGGGAAGGGGCAGCGGGAGGTGCACAGGGCCCGAGCAGCAGGTGGCTGAGTCCCCACTGCCTTCCCTCACCTCTTCTGTTTGGAGGGAAAGAGCTCCAGGACCCTCCTCCACCCGCGAGCAGCTGGGTCAGCGTTTGTCCTTGAGCAGTGAGCCCGCCGGGGGACTCCCTGCTGCTGGTTCTCGGCCGTGCACCCGCATCCAGAGCCAGTGGGTCTGAGCCGCCCCGAGCCACCTGCCCTCTGACCCCAGGAGATCTGGGCACCGGCTGAGCCCCACCGGGTTGAAAGCGCCCCTGGGTCACCCTGGATCACGCTGGGCTGCCGTTGGCACAGGGGTCCTCTGTGCCTGACTGAGACCCTGTGATGGACGCAAAGTGCAGGTCACTCTGGCTGGAGCCGTCCTCCCAGAGGCCAAGCAGAGGGCCAAAGCCTGCTCCGGCCTAGCGGGCATTGTGCTTGCCTGGAGGCCCCACCGCTCCCTTCAGGCATTTCTGGAAACGCTGGAAGCCCCGAGCGACCCGTGTGCTCATCTCAGCTGCCGATACCCGTGGAAAACCCCGTCTGGGGAAGGTGCCCTCCCGGGAAGTCGCAGGGCGAGGCTGGGTGGACTCAGCCCCTGGGCAGCCAGGAGCACAGGGCCGAGAGCCCCTCAGCCTTAGAGAGAGGAAGGACGAGACCCTCGGGCCGGACGGCTGAGGGTCTCCCCACAGCTGCCCAAGAGGCCGCTTGAAAAGACAGTGGCAGACAGCTGGCTCCCCTCCTAATCCCAAGCAACACAAGAGCCCTCACCCAGCACTGCCCTGCAGTCAGTTCCTCCCTGTTCCACTTTCTGTTGTGCCTGATTTTGTTACCAACATTAAGGAAGCTAGCTGTCCTTTTTCTGGAGGAACTTTAGATAACAGGATTCTTTTAAATGTTGGGATCTGTTTTTCATGGCTCTAAACGTTCCTTTCTCTCTGAGTGTGGGTTTCCTTCCCCATATACCCCAACACCCCTCTGGGAAAGCAGCGACTGATGGGACAAGAATCACAGTGGCTCCGTAGCCCTGCCTGTGGCTCCCTCCTTCCCAGCCTTCGTCTGCGTTTGAAGAGCATGCACTGCTCGGCCACAGGTCAGGTCGGCCTCTCCCCCACCCTCTTCGCTTTTCCTTGAGAGCCTGCTTGGCCGCATCCTCAGGGGCACAGAGTACCTAGGACCTGCCCTGCAATAAAGGGAAGCCCCAGTCTGCTGGCCACGTCTATGTTTTATATCGATGGCGCGACCTGGCACCTGCCTGGCAGGGATTCTTGAGATACCCATCGAGGGAGGCAATATTGATTTTGCTTTACTTTGTTGACTGTGTGATGCTCCTTGATGGGGTCCCACGTATAAAACTCCTAATCAAACTGCAAGAGTATTCAGAGCAGTTGATGAGCATGTGCCAGGTGTTTAAGAAAACACACGGTGGTGATGCTCAGCTCACTCACTGGCCAGGCCGTGGCCACGGCGACAGGATGCAGCACCAAGACATGACCCTCCCTCGGAGCGTCCTTCATGCGCCCACATCCCAGGGTGGGTGTGATACATATTTTTTGTCTGAAGTTCATCAATTATCAGTAAATTAATCAAAATATTAAAAAGCTTTTCTAAACAGTTGCCCTAAATATTAGAGGTGGGAACAAAGGAGAATAACAACATAATGTGCTACTTTGCTGCATTCAAATATATTTGGATATGCTGTGAGTCCTTCAGAACGTAATTGCTAAGCAGACAAATAAGAAGGCACTTTGCCAACAAAAGTCCAAACTTAATTTTCTGACCACGGATGGTCTTTAGTTGTACAAAACACACTAGGTCCAAGTTTACAGGGGAAACAAGTTGTGTTCATGTAAAATAAGAGTCATTGGGGGCGGATGTGGCTCAACTGGTGGGGCGTCCGTCTCCCATATGGAGGGACCTGGGTTCGATCCCCGGGACCTCCCGGTAAAAAAAAAAAAAAAAAAAAAAGAGTCATTGGTAGGTATCGCTGATCAGGTGTTTCTGTAGTTTATCTTTGGCTGTACGATTCCATTCTGATCAAGTACAGAATCTTCTGCCATACTTTCTTTTCTACTCTGTGTGGATCCTCCCACCTCTCAAGGCACTCCCTGGAAAGAGCTGAGGGGCAAACTCAACCACACAATGCTGTCTTCACTCCCTAAGACACCACTTCTGATGTTTTTTTCAGGGCAGGGAGGGGTTGGAGATTCCTTGGGGCAGGCTGGAGTTTGGGTGATGCAAGCTTGACATTGGGTGGGCTCCTCAGGGCAGGCCATCATAGGTTTATCTGACAAAGTCTCAGCAGAATTTAGGGTTTCAATGTGCCCACTGATATCATCATCAAACCATATGTCTCCATCCCAATCCTCAGGGGTTGTGCTCCTTCCCAACCAATGTCCTCACTTTAACAGCAGACACCCTCAAGGTTGAAATTTTAGTTTCTGTTGTAACTCTGCTATTCATACATTGAGACTCTGAGTCTGGTTTTCAGAGATCTCAAGTCTGTAGCTACATGAAACAAGATTTTCATTCAGAGCACACATAGAAATTTCACATCATTCATGCGACACTTAAGTTGCAAATTTGAAGACTTTAGCTTATTCCTTTCTTTTGTAACTGTATTCAGAGTATCTAGGAGGAGCCAGCCGACATCATTGTACTTTTTGATTCCACAAAACTCTGTTGAGGTGTTAAAAATACTCTCACCCAGATCCTTGCCTCTTAAAAACATGGAAGTAATAGTATCCAGTGGTGATATTTTGTGTATCTCTATCGCCAACTCACGCCATGGACTGTCAGTGGCCTCTTGATTATTGGGAAGGGAGTCATTAGTGCCCTTGAATCTAATCAGAGTAGAGAGCCAATTGCAAAACTCCCAGAACCAATTCAGAAATCCCATGTTTAAGATTCTTTTTCTCAAGATCTACTCCTGGTACTAAGCTGTATTAGTTGGGGTTCTCTAGGGAAACAGAACTGACAGGAGATATCTGTAAATAGCATGAGAGTTTATAAAATTGTCTCACATGACCATGGGGATGCACAAGTCCAAATACCATAGGGCAGGCTAGAAGCCAGGGGCTCCAGTGAAAGTCCTTGATGAGTTCCCCAGGAGTCGCTGGCTATCTTAAGTAGAGATGGGAATTCTCTTTGAATGTTGAGATTATGTCCCATTTTAAGGCCTTCAACTGATTGGATGAGACATCACTCATTGCTGATGGCAATCTCTTTGGTTGATTGAAGGTAAAACCAACCATCTACACGATCAACTTACTGATGATTAAAGTCCATGAAATGCCTTTGTATTACAATTAGCCCAGTGCTTACTTGACCAGACAACTGGGCACCATTACCTGGCCAAGTTAACATATTAGCCTAACCATCACACTGCTATTTTGTGATCACTTAAATGGCTAAATTCTTGGGTTGATAGAGACTAATTAGGATAATGGGCAAATAAGCTATTTCAATCAGTTTATGTTTCTGAGTATATCTGGGTATATCTGAAATACTGGGTCTGTGTCCTCCCCATTTCATTTCTGACCTTCATCCCTCAATCAGAATCTGAGCTTCAAAGGTTACACTGTGTGCACCCAGGAATGTTCTGGCAGAGAAAGGTTAGCCTGGTGCCTCGAGGGGCAGCTTACATTGGAACCCCACGGGCCAGCCTGAAAGCACAGGTGCCTTCTGGCGGCTGGTTCCTCGTCAGTTCTCAGCATAGGGAACCCTTACGAGTACACTGCTATGGTAAAGAAGAGGAGAAAGCCAGGCGCTCAAAGCTTAGGCGTGCAGCTTCTTCACAGAGGTTTTCAGTACAAGGTACTAGAAAAAGAGATGCACAAACTAACTGGATGAAAGTGCTCTTCCCCTTAAGCTCTTCAAAGCATTCGGATTATTTATTGCATATTCATAACGAATGGTCAGAAAAACGACTTCAAATGCAAAAATCTTCTCCAACTCAGAAAACTCCACAAGAGTCTGTGCCCATCTCTCTGGCTGGGTGAATGGTTCTCACACCGTGGGGCGCTGAGGCTGGGCAGACTTGGGGCCACTGCCCTACCTTGCTCTAGGTCGAACCACATGAAATTGTCAATGCTGGGCCATTTTTGACCCATAAAAAGGATCACTTCACATGGCTTAAAGTAGTGTGTAAGAGCTGGCAGCCAACCACAATCCTCTGGATACACCACTCACCAGAGAGAGGCCGTCTCCCCTCAGCCTGTGTTTCTCATTTCCACAGAGATAATAAGGGCTGATTCCATCAACAAGCCTGCAGCAACCCGTTCAGCCCTCATCCCCGCTCCAAGGGGCAGCAGTCACGACTCCCATTTCAGGCCTCCCCTTTGGCTTCTTGGCCAGTCTTTCTTTCCTGACAGAAACCTCATTTTCCCTTTAAAGCTATTCTTGATATCCCTTTTAGCCTGATTCCACCTGAAACAAGTGTGGGAAAACTGTCCGCCACGTGGTTTCCACCACGTCTTAATGGCCCAGGTCACGTAGGGGACCATGTCAGTTACCAGTCTGTGCTCCCCAGTCTCCTCGAGGACAGACGTCCAGCCGTGGCAGGTGACCACTGTGTATGCACCACGAGCCTGAGCCTGCAGACGCCACAGATGAAGCCTACCAAGTCAAAGGGCCTGGCACAGACCCAATGGCGTAGGCGCACGTGCACAGCGCTCGGAAGAGACTGCGATTGGTGGGACTCTCCACGGCCAAACCCTGTTCTCAGGTTTCTCTCCGGTGCTGACTCTTCTAGGGTCTCGAATCGGTGTCAGTGTGGACATGTCACGCCCCCTGATTCCACATCACTGCCGGCGTCACACACGCAATGGCAGGTGTGGGCTCGCACCCCTCCCTCCCTAGCCCTCTCTGCCCCCCATCCCGAGCCAGGCCCCCTGCCCCTCCAGCCCCTGTGCTTCCCCCAAATTCACACCGAAGGGCCCTGCAGTGTGGTCTGGGGCTCCTCTCCCCATGAGCATCTTGGGACTGAAGGCCCCGAGGCTCTCAGGGTTGGGGGGCGCGGAGCGAGGCTAAGGAGAAAGATGAAAGCCTGCTGCAGGGAGAGGCTCCTGGGCCTGGCCCAGCTGGGGGGTGTGCGGTCTCTGGGCTGCACTGGGCCTATTCGTATTGGTTTTAGCCAAGGAAAATGGGGGGCTCCCGCTCCTGAGATACTGGGGCTGGACCGGGTGTCGGGATCTGTTTTCTGGGCTGGTTTACCGTAGCCTCGGTGGAAGACGGCGTCCGGCAGCTCCAGGCTTCAGCCACCCCAGAAACTATCCGAGAAAGCCCCTCTCCCAGTGGCTGCAGCCAGATTCCTGACGCATCTCCGATCTGCCTGGCTCGCCCTTCCCTGACTCAGCCCAAGTCCCTGGGATGTGCGGCCACCCTGGAGCTAAGGCTGAGGGCTCAGTGCAGAGGGGCCGCCAAAAGTAAAGGCGTCCACTCCAGCTGGTCAGACGGGGTAATGCCCGCTCAGGCCAAGCGGCCTCTGAACCCCCACCTGGGATACGTGACGCGGGTCCGGGGCCCAGCAGGCCGTTGCTGGCCTTTCGGGGATGCTGGACTGAGTTCCTGCCTCAGCTGCAGGCTGTGGGCTGCTGTCTTTAGCCACCGACAGCTCTTTTTTTTTTTCTAGAAATGGGGGAAAGGCAGTGCAGAGTAGCAGTGAGTTGCAGCCAAAGTAAAAATTAAAATATTGTATCATGCCCTGTATTGGAGGTGGGGCAGATTAAAAAGAAGCAGGGAAAGAGGATGCCATTCAAAGAGGAAAGAGTGAAGAAAAAGAGAAGACGATAGACAGATAGAAACAATACTTTTCTGACTTCTCAAATTCGCCAACATCAGCCCAAAGAGCACAGGCCTGCCTTAGTGGAAATTCCGTCACACAGCATATTTTTACTAGCGATTCCAGTTCATGAAGAGAAAAATCAAGTTTTCCATACACACTTTGCTCTTGGTTGGGGATTCTCACGGCCTGGACAGTCTTTGCCCAGTTAGGTCATAATTCAAGTGAGAATTCAAGACAAAACATGCCACAGGAGACATTTGTTGGCTCTCAGCCAAATCAAGAGGCTTGCTCTATCTTTACAAAGTTAAACATTCGTTTTTCCTTTTCTGATGTAATCTGCATTTTGCCCAATAGGGCTTAAGCTTTCTTGAGCGTTATTCCAGAACAGCGAGGGAAATGGTCCACGCCATGAGGTCCCTTCACGGCACTGAAGCTGCAGAAACCCGGGGGTCTCAGTGACATGTCCAGGGCCAGCCAACCCCGGGCCTGGCCGCCCGGCACAGACGACCCAGTCCAGAAAATTCCGAAGGCTTCCCCGGGAGCCCCACCGCCACGACAGGCACCCGTTTCGGTGACGGGCGCCTTCCGACTGTGGCTCGGCTGGGAGCGCCCGGCCTAGCAGCGGCGGCGCGCGGAACGCCGGGAAATGCGTGGCGCTGGGGACGGGCGATGTACAGAATGAGACAGGCCGTGGACAAGCCGCCTTTTCACCCCTTTCCTGAACGTAGGGCATCAATGCAATAACTTTTCCTTGATTCCCAGTTCTTAACTGGGAGAAAGAAGGGAAATTTGCACTGTGCTCCTGGGAATCAAAGCATGCGAGCTGTAGTCACACATCAGTGCTGGACATTTCCATAAAACATAGACTTTGCTCAGAGGAAGAAGTGCTGGCTGCTACATCGCAAGTGCAGCTGGAGGATGGAGCTCCAGGCCCTCCCTGCTCGCCCGTTAGAGAAAGAGCCTCCCCGTGCCCACCCCAACACAGGCCACGCGCTGCACTTGTGCCTCGGTTTCCTCGGATGTTCTCCACGCCGAGCAGCCTTCCCAGTGCAACTGTCTATGCCTCGGAGGCCTGTGGTCTCTTCAGGCTTATTCTGTGGTGAGGTCCCTCCAGGCAAATCCACCAGGAGCCCTGGAGAGCCGCAGCACGTCACTGCCTTTTACCCCAAAGTCCACAGGAAAGGGACACAGCAGCAAACATGGGGCGAGAGGCTCTAGGCTTGTGAGAAAAGAGGTGTGTGGGTCGGGGGCTGGACTCAAAGCAAAAGCACTTCTTGGACCTCAGAGTGTGTCGAGGGCCTGAGCTGCGGGCCAGCCAGAATGCTTGCTCGGGATTGCCCCTGACCCCGGCCTCTGTGCAGGAAAGAAGGGGAGAGCAGAGCACGCCCCACGGTTGCACGCCCCACAGTTGCACGCCCAGTGTTTGCACGCCCTGGTCGCATGCCCTGGTTGCATGCCCCATGGTCCATGCCCTGGTCGCACGCCCCCTGGTCGCATGCCCTGGTCGCACGCCCCATGGTCGCATGCCCTGGCTGCACGCCCCCTGGTCGCATGCCCTGGTTGCATGTCCCACAGTTGCACGCCCAGTGTTTGCATGCCCCCTGGTCGCATGCCCTGGCTGCACACCCCCTGGTCGCATGCCCTGGTTGCACGCCCCCTGGTCGCATGCCCTGGTTGCACGCCCCATGGCCCAGCTGCTTCCCAAGGAACCTCAGGGGCATGGTGGGTCTCTCTGGCTGGGCTCATCTGGTAACTAGGCCTTGGCATAAGTGGTCTGGAGTTCAGGTCATGTCCACATGGGGGAGCAGAGACCCTGGTGCCCACAGTGGACAGGATGGAAATCGCAACCTAATTGCTACCAGGACTTTTTTCTGACCGGAGGGCGGCTTGAGGTAGTGCCTGTCTGTGTGCCTGTCTGTCTCTGCGTCTCTGTGTGTGGTGATTAAAGAAAAAATTTCTGTGCAATTGAGGGTCTCACAGGGTAACTGAGCAGTTCATAACGGGGCAGCATCCCACTGGGCAAGGAGATGGGGCTCCCCCGAGGGGGTGGGGAGGGAAGCTCACTGAGGCACGTGAGGAAGGCTCTGACTGGCTGACGTGACTTTCATTTCACACAAGGGGGCCTGGAAAGTGGGGAGCAGGTGGCTGCTGAGGAACGACGAGGTGAGCTGCCATAACCGAGCAGCTGAACTTAAATTTTCTGTGCAAGCTAAGCATGTATAGGAAATAGAAACTAGCTTAGGTTTTTGGTTTTGCTTAGCCTCGGTGCCTCCAGGTTGAGCCTTCTAGGTTTTAATATCAGTGCGTTTGTGTGTCTCCATCTGTCTGCGTGCAGCCAATTCTCTGTGTGTCTGTCTGTGTGGGGCCGTGTCTCTGCCTCTCCGTGTGTCTGTCGTCTGCCCCAGCATGCAGGTGGGTTGCTGCAGGGAGGGTGCAGAGACTCAGAAACGGTAGAACCGAGCCCTCTTTCCTGAAGTCGGGGCTGGGGAGCAGGGAGGATGCTGGGAGCAAGAAACGACCAGGCAAGATTTTCCAGGCTGGGAGAACTTCCTGTGCCAGGGGTTCAGCGCCTTCCCTCGGCTTATTTTTACATTTGGGGTCTACTGAGTCTTAAACAATGAGCCCTTCCGCCGTCGGTGAGCCCTTGACGACTGATCCTGCGGCCGGGGCTGCGGGCCGTCCTGCGGAGCCCAGGCTGCCGGCGGTGGCTGGAAAGCTCTCGGACAAGGGCCCCGGGGACGGAGCCACGAGCGAGGGCGGGAGAACCCTGGCGGCTGAGCCGGGCTTTGCACACAGATTCCCGCGTTTCCTCACGGAACTCAAGCCCTTCTGTTCCCCGAGGGGACAGAGGGGGACCTCGTGCCAGCATGAAGCGGGGAGGTTGAGAGGAGGCTGGAGGCGAGGGCGTGTGGGTGCAGCCAGCCCCCAGCCGGGCGTGCGGAACGCTCATCAGCTAAGTCACAAACGCCCGGCGCCGAGCTGCGCCCCCGCACGCTGCCGACACGCTGCCCACGCCCGAGCAGGCAGCGCAGTGAACGTCTGCTTGGGGACCGGCCCCAGCACCCCCAGAGGGAGCCTGGGCCGAGTGGGGGGCGAAGCGCGGCGCAGGTTTCCACAGCTGCCGGGCATCGGGACGCCTTGACCCGCCTGCACTCAGCCGGTTAGAAAACGGGAAGTAACCCCAGAAGTGCAGGGCTGACACACCCTTGGACTAGTAAGGGAAGGGGAGAGCATCACTGCCGCCCCTGCCAGCACCTGCCTCAGAGCCCCAGGAGCTCCCACGCCCGGAAAACCTACACGTGCAACGTCTCCTGCAGCCCAGGAGAACCCTGGGGCGCCGTCTCCTCTGCGCCGCAGCGCCCAAGCCCAGGGCCTCGACATCACACACACGCGTGACCCGTGGGCACGTCAGTGCACACTCCCGGGGAAGAGACGGAACCTTGGAAATGTGAGGTCCCTCTCCAGACATCCTGCCGGCTGCGTGGCTCACACGCTCGCACACAGACACGTGGGCACACCCACACATGCACACAGCACACTTCTGCACGCACACACTCAGTGCTTACACATGCACACACAAGTATGCTGACACATGGACACACTCACATACACTCAGACACACTTGAGCACCCTATAGCCACGCCGCCTGTTCATACACTCCCTCACACACTCAAATCTCTCACATGCATTTATTCGCAACCACTCACACTTACACACAACACTCACCCATTCACACACTGACATGGTCACACAGGCTCACAGATGCCGACACTGACATTCACACACGTACACTCACCCTCGTTTGCTCACCTGCACACACCCACTCACCCTTGTCTGCACACCTACACACACCCACTCACCCTCTTCTGCACATGTGCACATACCCACTCACCCTCGTTTGCTCACCTGCATACACCCACCCTCATCTGCTCACCTGCACACACCCATCACCCTCATCTGCACACTTGAACACACCCACTCACCCTCATTTGCACACCTGCACACACCCACTCACCCTTGTCTGCACACATGCACGCACCCACTCACCCTCTTCTGCACATGTGCACACACCCACTCACCCTCGTTTGCTCACCTGCATACACCCACCCTCATCTGCTCACCTGCACACACCCACTCACCCTCATCTGCACTTGTGCACACACCCACCCCTCCTCCCGACAGTGTCCCGCCCACATTCCACCCTGCATGTGCGTGGATGCAGGGACGGGGTGGGAGCTGAGGGTAACTGTGCAGTTGTCCCGGGGCTGCAGCTGCAGCTGCCAGGGGTGGTTGGGGCGGGAGGAGGCTGTTCCGCAGTGCGGCCTCTTTCTTCCTTGCGGCCCCTCCTCTTTCCGCAGTCCAGGCAGCCATGCGGCAGGAAGGCGTGCGTCTCAGCAGAGGCGGAATTCATCCTTCCTTGCTTCACTGTGGGCACAGAATCCACCTCCGGAGTGGGGCCTTAGACAGAAAGGGGGAGCGCTTTGCCCTGAGCGTCCCCAGGACTCTCCGGAATATGGAGTGCTTCCCTGCTTCCTGGGCAATAAGCCGTGGGGTGGGACCAGAGGGAGCCTCCGCGGAGGGGAGCTGTGATCTTGGGGAGGGGGCCAGGCTTGAGCTGCAGGCAAGACCCTGCAGGACAAGGGAGGGCTTGACAGGCACTGCACGAAGTCGCAGAGCACGCGGGCGACCCCTCTCCCTGGCACCGCCACTCTGAACTCTCAGTTTTTCCTGCCACTTTCTTCCTCATTTCTGACTTCGAATGTGCTTATCCTGTCATGGATTGATTTATTTTCCTTGATTAACTTCCTAAAATAAAAGGTGGTTTAACCTCCCTCCACCCCAGCCCCTCCTCACCAACCTCCCTATGCGGCGTCTGCTCTGGTTCTCGCCCTCCGAGGCAGAAACCAACGCAGAGCCAAGAGCTGGTGGAGGCACCTGGAGGGGCAGGGCTTCTCGGGGCACTCCCCAAGGGCAGGGGGTGCGGGGTGGTCCCCAAGAGCTGGGGTGGGGTCAGGGCGCTCTCCAAGGCCAGGAGGGGGCTCAGGGCTGCCCCTGAGGGCTGGGAGGGGGATTTGGGTGGTCCCCAGGGCCAGGGGGCGGTTGGGCAGCCGTTTCGTCTGATGCTTCGTGGCCCTTCCCTTCTCCGCGTCTCTCCCCTGCCCAGCTGTGGCCGTGCAGCTCTGGGGTCTCTGAGGGGACCCCTCCCCTTGGAGCCACGGTCAGGCCGATGCCCAGGCTTTCGAGCATACACTGCTCACACCCCTTCTTTGGTGGTGTCCTTTCTAATCGGCTGGCTCTCCCCGTCCCACGGCAGGGCGGCGTGTGGCCGAGGTCAGGAACTCGCGCCCCCGAGGAGGCTGCAGTCACGGAGCCCGGGAGGGGCGGGCAGGCCTTCCCGCCAGCAGCGGGGTGCCGGGCTTACTGGACCTGAGCCCACAGGGCGCCGTTGCGGTGCACTCTCCTGCCCGCAGGGCGCGGCGCTCCGGCCAGGAAGCCCCTGCTTCGCTTCTGGGAAGCTTTTGTTCATTATTTCACTGATTTCCTCTGCTGTGTTCTTTCTGCTTCCTCTTCCTAGAACCCTTATTATGTGGATATTGGGCCTTTCCGATGATCCTCTATTTCCGTCGTTTCTCTCCTGTGCTGTGCCTGCTCTGACGGTCGTCCCCAGCCGACTGGACCGTGTGCACGTGTCTGCTCTGCTTCTCTGGCTCCCGGGGCGCCCCCCCCGTGACGCACCCTTCCCTCCTGCACGCCGCGCCCTTGCCTGCTGCAGCCTCCGCCTTCCCACGGCCCTCGTCCTCTGACCTGCCTAAGAGCAGGCTCTGGGTGGGGCCTCAGTGCCCTCCCGGCGGGCAGATGGCGTAGGTGCTCGTGGGGACCCCGAGGCCAGGATTTGCAGGGACTTTTCCAGTGCCCAGAGGGAGGCCCCCTCCTCTGCCAAGCCCCTGGCCCCCCGCCTTCCGGGAGCGGTAGGAACGCCAGCCAGCACAGCCCCGACTCGGTTCTGCTGAGATGGGGAGGGGCGGGCTGGACTCCTGGCTGCCCTCCCGGCCCCTGCCCCCTGCGCCCTTTCCGGAGCCCCTCAGGCCCTGGTCTGTCGGGCGGCACCTTCTGCCATCGCTGCTGCTGCCCCAGCACTGCTGGCTTCTTTTCTCCTCATTTTCACTCTACTGGGGCTTGGGAGGGAGGGGAGGAAGCTCCTGCGTCCGGTCTGCGGCAGTAACCTGGGCATTTGCAGCACCCTCCAGGCTAACACTTGACCTCAGAACTCACCAGAAGCCCTCGGCAGGAAGTGACGGCCCCAACTCTGCCCCGCGCCCGAGGCCTTCTTCTCTGATGTCTCCACCTCCTCATGCGGTAATGGGGGCCACCGCTATTGAACACCTAGGGGCCGCCTTCACCCCCCCTGCAACCTGCAGGCACCACAGCCAGAAACATCCCCGGAAACTCAGGCGCAAGAGGTCAGGGGTCAGAGGGCACCTCGGCCTTTGCCACCCACCTCGGAGTTCTCAGCGCTGGGCTGCGGGACTTGCCTGCCACGAGCTTCCTTGGGTCAGCTCAGGCCGTCGTAAGCACACTGCTCCACAGCCTTTCTGAGCACGGGGGAAGTTTCCAGGACGTGTCCCCTGCAATCCGAGATTCGATCCCTGGTGAGCTGGTCCAGCACCGCTCAGAACCGCCCGCGGGGCCCCTGGGCCTCGGCCCTCAGCAGACCCCACCGAACCCACGGCCGCCCCACTAGGGGAGGTGGCAGAAGGCCAGCTTGGGGCCTGGCTGCCCAGCGGGCACTTTGCCTGAAAGGCAGACTCTGCCTGATACACTTGCCAACATTTTCTTGCATTTTTGGGCAATTTAAAGATGAAACAAAATAGGTCTCTGTGGGCACATCTAACTTAATTTCATACTTCTAATAGGCATTTATTGGATTTGCAGGATTTAAAAAATGATAGCATTGTTTTGTGTTCTGGAAAGTGCCTTTTTCTATTTGACCTACTTTTGGATAGTTAAGCTCTTTTAAGTCAGTTTATATGAAGCCTTTTATTCAGAATTTAAATTTAATTAAAATTTAATTAATATTTATTTCCAGGGCACCTGTACAGATGTAAAAATGCTCTAAAGGGAATCGACTTTTACATGAATTGGTTTTAGGTGAGATATTCCCCAGCCAGGCTGTGATGAGAAAAAAGTAGGGGCAAAGCCTTGCGGCCCACTGGCAGCGCCCGAGCTCGGCGGTCGGCGTGGACGAGGCCTGCTCCGGATGATTCTTGGGCCAAACCAGACCCTCCCTGCTCTCCTAGTGGGAGGCAGGGGTTCAGCGGCTCCTGAGGCAGGTGTGGGGAGGCCCTTCAAACGAGCTGACCACCAGGCCACGCCTCGACCCGTTTGAGGGGCATGAGGGTGGGGAGAGGCCTGGTAATTAGTCACCCCCAAACACCCAGCGTGGAAACGCTTCTCGTGACTCAGAAACATAGCAAAGGGGGGCAGGCATTATTCCTACCAGCTGGACGTCCCTAAATTTGTTAATGTGTTAACTATTCAAACAGGCCCCTATTTCTGAATACGATAAAATTGAATCAAATTATTCCAAGCTATGGGAGGGAGGGATGGGAGCTCAGGGTCAGGCGTGGAGATGACGGGGTTAAGACAGTCTAGGAGAGAGGGACGGAGCTTAAAAAGGGGCAAACATAGGTAATTCCTGAAAAAAGAGAGTGTGATGGGCTTCATCTCCTATTTGCAGAACTTCGAGCTTTCCGAAGGGGTTTTCTTAGGATTCCCTGGACATTATCCGGAACAGGGAGGAGGTCCCAACGCAGCGCCGTGTGCACTGATGGTGTCTGGCCCTGACCAGCCCTGCCCCCAGGGGTCCCGAGCAGCCCCTGAGCCTGACCTTCCTGGACCCTCACACGGGCAGCCAGCTGGTCTGGACAGAAGGGCCAGACGTCCCCCTCCCCCCACGGAGCGCTGCTGTCCTGGCCTCTGAGGGTGCGAGAGCCGCAGCAGGTGCGGGGCCCCAGGGTGCCGTCCCCGCAGCTGCCGCGTGACTAGGTGCGCGGGGTGGGCTGGGCTGCCTGGGCTCGCTCACGCCCTGCAGCCAGGTGTGTGCTCTCCCTTCATCTTGGCCCCACCTCCTGGCCTCTGCCAGGAGGACTGAAGAGTGAACTCGGGCACAGAGCTCGGAGCAGAACCCGTACGCGGCAAAGGCTGCATGGCGCGCTAACTCCTTCGTTACTTCTTGTTATTTATGGGAAGTACTTGGCACGAGCTCGCAGGTGTGCACTCGCTCGTAGTACACGTGAGCAGATGCTCCTTCTGTGCTCCCAGAAGCACAATTTCCGTACAAGGTGCTTTCTCGTCCCCGTCCCCTCCCGTTTCTCTTGGGTATACTCTTCTCTCCTCCTGTCTACTTGACTCTACTTTGCACAACCTCTTTCTCACACTTATTCACAAATCCCCTGAACCCGCTTCCTCCTTTCTCTCATTTTCCCAAGACTTTTAACTTCATTTTTAATCACCCAAGTGATATGGAAGCAGCAGCAGGGGCTGCAGCTCTCCTGTTCTCAGAGCCCCACGCCTTCCGTTTCAGGGTCAGAGCCACATCGCATTAACACTCGTCTTCCACCACCAGTGCGTGACGCGTGAGGCCGGGGCTTTAGGTGGATCATCATTTAATCCTCACGTGGAAATAGAGAGGTGCAGAGCTTACTTAAGCCTGCACAGTTAGAAAGCGGAGTGTCTGCTGTGTCCTTACTCCATGCTTTATGCTCTTTCCACTACTCGTAGTCCCTCCCAATAGAATAGAGGAAGCAAAAGAATAACGGGCAAATTCCATCCATCTTATAGTCTTGAAAGTGTCCAAAAGTCTCGTTCAGAATTCCATAGAAGTTTCTATATAGCTTTTCATCCTCCTCTAAATAAAACATTTTTTTCTCCAGCACTCCATCCATCCACCTCCATCCATCCACATCCATCCATCCATCCATCCATCCATCCATCCATCCATCCACCCAATCCCCCACCAACCCACCCATCCATCCTTTTATTAAATGTTTACTATGTTCCAGACATTGTTAGTGAGTTCTGGGGGGAAATCCCTGAATCCCTGTGTTCTTAGTCTAGTGAAGAGAACAACATGTAAATAAAATATTGTAATATAATGTGATAAATGCTAACACGTAGAGGTTCTTATAAGGTGTGATGGAAATGCAGGGGAGGGGGTGGGGTTCTAACTTTTCCTGGTCCCTGCAACTGTAGACATTCAGCAGAGACACCACCTGAAGGCGCTGCAGAATTTTCCTGGAGTGTCTGCGGCCAGGGGTGTAGAGGGATACAGAGGGATCCCAGAGGTTTTCTAACTGGGTCGACCCTGGAGCTGACCAAGAAGGGAGGAAGACCTTCCAGGCAGAAGAAACCACAAGTGGGAAAGCACCTGTAGCCTCGGGGGCTGCTGGGGACTGGCAGGAGAGGGTGCCCTGGAAGGCGTTTGGGGTCCATATCAGGAAAGGAGCCTGCCAGGCCAGAAACCTCCAAGGCCATCAAACACCTTCATAAGCATTACAGTCCACCACGAGGCTCACTCTCCAACGCCACCAGGTGACAATTGAATTTCCAGGGACAGGACAAGCGAGGCAGGGAGGGGCTGTGAGGAAGAGGAGGGGTGAGGCGGGAAGAGGAGAGGCCCCAGGGGAGGGCCTCCTTGTTTTGCTGCTAAAATAGAGCCAGGGCGTTTGAGGGGTGGA
This sequence comes from Tolypeutes matacus, assembly GCA_026826555.1. NCBI lineage: Eukaryota > Metazoa > Chordata > Mammalia > Cingulata > Chlamyphoridae > Tolypeutes > Tolypeutes matacus. The sequence goes on along the minus strand of JAKSZT010020074.1, from coordinate 7,496,734 downwards.
TTTTGCTTAAGGTCATAGCAGTTAAATGTGTGCTTCTAGTTTCATCCTCCCAGACCCTGCCACACTGCCTTTTCTTTTCTTCCCCAGCCTCTGAGGTTGAGAACTGCTGAGGCCGAGTCACTGGGCTAGTTGAACTAAGACACACACAGCCGTCTTCCCCAGGGGAGGCTGGGCTGGCCCCGAACTGTTTCTGCGGATTTCCAGGCGGCCCCTCCCGCCCGAGCTGATCAGTGCAGCTTTCTGCGTCCTCCAGCACAAAAACCCAAGTGTGCCTCTTCCTCTGGAAAAAGAAAAAGGGCTCTGTCTTGCTTGGATTAGAGGGCATGGTCTCATGACACGCCGCGCTGGCCATTTTTGCATCTGAAAAGCCTTTCCTCTTTCAAGGGCTGCAGGCAACCAGTCAGGGTGGAAGAGCGTTTTGGCATTTGCACTGAGACTGCCACCTGCCAGCTGGGCCAGTCTTAGCGGCTGTTTCTGGAGCCCGGGAAGCCCACGAGGAGGAGTGGCCTTCGCGCCCTCGTTTGGGTGAGCCCTCTGCACGTCCTCTCCAGGCTCCCTGGGCCTCCCAGACCTGCAGGGAGCGGCTGCCCCTTAAACCCCACGGGCCGGATGCCCCCCTTTATCAGCGCCACAGCCCGGCAGCGCGTCCCGTGCTCTGCTGGTCTCACTGTGCTCTGTGCCTCTCAGCCACTGCCCCCCTCCTTGGCAGAAGCTCCACAGATTAAACCGGCATCTTTTCCCAGGGTTCCCTTTAATAATTCTGTTTTCATTCGGCAAGCGTTCACATTCACAGGCCGGGCTGGCTCTTTCCCCAGCCCCAGGGGCCCCCACTTTCCAAAGTCCAGGCTCAGGCTGGGGTCTCCTGGCCCCCAACAAGCTGCCTGGCCCCCAGCCTCAAATGCACTTTACCTCTTTCATCATTTAAGATAATTTAATTTCCTTTTTAAAAAGGAAAAGAACTTCACATTGTACAATACACTGTTTCAACAGAGAAGACAGAAATCAAGATGTTCAGGGAACTGAGAAGAAACTCCTTAAGTGGACTCTTAGATGCCAAGTACTTAAGCCAGCGGTCCCAGCCCCTGAGGCTTGTGCTATGAAATACGTGGTTACATTCCTCAGTCTTAGCAGTGTGGGAATATTTTAAAGTAATTTCATAGATAAGCAGAGGGTGGAAAAGCTCTGTTTTTTAACAGTCAAAACTTTTCATGGCTTTCAAAACCTTTTCAGAGCCTTGAGGACATTTTCATGTAAATATCTACATAATTACATAAGAACATCTTTCATATTTGACAAGTCACAAAGGCAGAGGGGTCCCTAAGCAGAAGCTGTGACCACCAGCCTTGGAATTTTGGTCGATTCTTTTCTAGCACTGAAAACCCGCAAAGCTGATGGTACTGAAGCCTGTTTCCCGCAGCAGCGCCCGTGACCCTTCCTGCCCCAATGCGGGAAGACTCCAGCAAAGCCGCTTGCGCCGTGCGAGCGCGCAGCCTGCGGACCCTGCAGCCGGGGCGGCCCGCGGAGGGGCAGCTTGTGTGTCCAGCGAGCCGGGGGCCCTCGCTCCAGCTTCCCCGAGTCAAGGAAGGGAGAGCAGCTCGGACGTGAGTTCTTACGCGAATCTGTTTCCAGTTCAGGGTTTATCGACTCTACGACAAATTGCCTTCAGGAAGACAAGTGGAGAGGCTGGAGCTGCCCTGACACAGCACCCGACGCTCGATGGGGATTCAGATGTTTTGGGGGCAAGTGGTCACTCCACCCCCACCGTCTCACCCCCGGGTTTGGCTCATCGACTGTGGTTTTCTGTAAACTGAAATTGAATTGTTCCTGTTCACAGTTTTCTTGGCTCGAGAAAAGGAAGGGGAGGGTTATTTCAATCGAGAAACATCCAGAAGTCAGCCTAAGGCGTAGGTTTAACGCTCCCGCTCGTGTCCAGGCGGCCGGCTCTCTGGACCTCAGCACTCTGCCCAAGACCTGTATCGGGACTGCGGGGCCAAGACGCAACGGGGCCAAGACCCCAGGAGCCCCAAGCTGGGGTGTCCTGAAGTTTAGCCCAATCCAATCACCCTGAGAAGAGGTCACAGCAGCACTTGGATTTCAAAGAAATCTGTAGGAAAAGTAAAACTAGAAATTTCCTTTTAATAAAATAAAACAAAAATTTTATATAGAACTTTAAAACATTAAAAGTTAATGTGGACTTCCGGGAAGATGGCGGACTAGTAAGACACGGGAATCTCTTCTCCAGAAAAATAGCTAGAGGACAAGCTGAAACAGCCCCAAAAAAGATCTTCTAGGGTTTAGGTCAGCAGGTGAAGGCTGCACACCACCCAGAGGAGAGAGGGACAGAAGAGGGAAATCGAGACGACAGAACCGTGAGTTGGAACCAGCAGCTTCTGCTGCTGCTGGCACCCTCCCCGACACTCTTCAGAATTCTTGGGCCCCTGGGCCTGCGACCACAGACAAAGGGGGCTTCAGGGATCTGCCACTCCCGGAAAGGGGAAAGAGAAGGACACAGCCTTAGGCTGACTCAGGTTCGGACCTGAAATTTGGGCTGCGGAGCCCCACGGACCCTTCCACACGGCGGTTTGCCCTGGGAGCCTAGAAAGGACTGGAGAAATCCAACACTCGCAACCTCCCTCTCTTTTAGCCTGGACTAATTGTTGAGGACACCACTGGAGAATGGAGAGAGAGCCTGGGGCTGACCCTGCTTTGGACTCCCAGGTTGGGTCTGCCCTGTCCCGAGAGCCCATCCAGGCCAGGTGGGGCTGCGCCATTGTTTGCCTTGGAGCCTGCAAGGAGCTAAAGATATACAAACCTCCCCATCTCCTCCTCTACTAACAGGGACTGATTGTTGAGGACTCAGAAGGGAGTGGAAATATTTCCTAGCTGGGAAAAGGGGGGTGCTACGAGAGAAGTCTGGAGAACTGTCTCAGAAAGTTTGAATCACAGGGCTCCTAGCCCCCAGACAGGAAGCTCTATCACATTGATCTGGTCTGTGTCACAACAAATATACTCCGACCAGGCATTGAATTGAGAGCAGCCAACAAGCGCCATCTCCTGGCAGACCAAGGAAGTGCACATAAGAAAATTAATAAGTAAGAGAGGCTTTTCCTGGCCTCTATAGCCTCCCTGCCCAAGGCCCTAGGAAACGACTCTACAACCAATTACTGGGTCCAGTGCCCAGTTTTGAGCAACCAGCAGAACAATCCTAACAATCAAGGTTGAGCCAAAAATCAAAGAGCGGTGGTAACTCACAGCCGCCTGCCACTAAAACCCCATAAAAGAGAAAGAGCTAGAGCATCTAAGTAAAATACAAACTAACCAGATACCTAAGCACCAGCAAAAAATTACGGGCCATACTAAGAAAATAGAAGACATGGCCCAAGAAAAGGAATACAGCAAAGTCTCAGAAGAGATGCAGAATTTGAGAGAACTAATCAGTGAGATGAGCACACATTTCCAAAATCAAATTAATGAGATGAAAGAGAATATAGTTAAAGAGACCAATGACATCAAGAAGTCACTGTGCGAACGTAAAGAAGAATTTGAAATCATGAACAGAAAAGTAACGGAGTTCATGGGAATGAAAGACACAGTAGGTGAAGTAAAAAATACATTTGAGGCATACAACAGCAGACTCGAAATGATAGAAGAAAGAATAAGTGATACGGAAGACAGAGCACCTAAAATTGAAGAGAGAAAAGAACAGAGAGAGAAAAGAATGGAAAAAATTGAGCAGGGGCTCAGAGAGTTGAATGACAACACAAAACGCAAGAACATACGTGTCATTGGAGTTCCAGAAGGAGAAGAGAATGGAAAAGGGGCAGAAAGAGTATTTGAGGAAATAATAGCTGAAAATTTCCCAACTCTCACGAAAGAAATGAACTTTCATGTCCAAGAAGCACACCGTACCCCAATGAGAATAAATCCAAATAGACCTACGCCAAGACACATATTATTCAGAATGTCAAATGTAAAAGATAAAGAGAAAATACTCAGAGCAGCAAGAGAGAAGCAAACGATCACGTACAAAGGACGTCCAGTAAGACTTTGTGCAGATTTCTCTTCAGAAACCATGGAGGCGAGAAGACAGTGGTATGATACAATTAGGAAACTGAAAGAGAAAAACTGCCAGCCGAGAATTCTTTATCCAGCAAAACTGTCCTTCAAGTATGAAGGTGAATATAAAGTATTCACAAACAAACAGAAACTAAGAGAGTTTGCAAAAAAGAATCCACCTTTGCAGGAAATATTAAAGGAAGCCTTAGAACCTGAAAGAAAAATACAGGAGAGAGAGGCTTGGAGTAGAGTATAAAAGAAAGAAAAGCAGAAAGGATAACCAAAAGAGTAAAAAGAAAGACAAAAATAAGATGACATATGAAAACCAAAGAATAAAATGGAGGAAATAAATAGTGCATTTTCAGTAATATCATTGAATGTGAATGGATTAAATTCCCCAATCAAAAGATACAGGCTGACAGAATGGATAAAAAAACATGAGCCATCCATATGCTGCTTACAAGAAACTCACCTCAGACACAAGGATACAAGCCGGCTGAAAGTAAAAGGTTGGAAAAAGATACTCCACGCGAATAGTAAACAGAAAAGAGCAGGGGTAGCTATACTAATATCAGAAAAAACAGACTTCAAATGCAAAAAAGTGATAAGAGATGAGGAAGGCCATTATATATTAATAAAAGGGACGATCCTCCAGGAAGATATAACAGTCATAAATATCTACGGACCTAACCAGGGTGCCCCAAAATATATGAGACAAACTCTGGCAAAACTGAAGGGAGAAATAGACATCTCTACAATAATCGTCGGAGACTTCAACACCCCTCTCACATCATTAGATAGAACAACTAGACAGAAGATCAACAAGGAAAAAGAGAACTTGAACAATATGATAAACAGGTTAGACCTAACAGACATATACAGAACACTGCATCCAAACTCAGAGGGTTATACATTCTTCTCAAGTGCCCATGGATCTTTCCCCAGGATAGACCACATGTTAGGTCACAATACAGCTCTCAAGAAATATAAAAAGACTGAAATTATACAAAGCACCTTCTCAGATAATAATGGAATGAAACTAGAAATCAATAACAGACAGGAAAAAAGGAAATTTGCAAATGTGTGGAGACTGAACAACACACTCCTAAATATTCGGTGGGTCAAAGAAGAAATTGCAAGTGAAATCAGGAAATATATCGAGACAAATGAAAATGAGAACACAACATATCAAAACTTATGGGATACAGCAAAGGCAGTCTTGAGAGGGAAATTTATAGCCCTAAATGCCTATATTAAGAAATAAGAAAGAGCTAAACTCAACTATTTAACTGAACAACTTGAGAAACTAGAAAAAAGAACAGCAAACCAATCCCAAAGCAAAAAGAAGGAAAGAAATAATAAAGATTAGGGCGCAAATAAATGAAAATGTGAACAGAAAAGCAATAGAGAAAATCAACAAAACCAAAAGCTTGTTCTTTGAGAAGATCAACAAAATTGACAAACCCCTTGCTAGACTAACAAAGAAAAAAAGAGAGAAGATGCAAATAAATACAATCAGAAATGAAAGGGGGGAAATTACAAATGACCTCACAGAAATAAAAAGAATCATAAGAGGATATTATGAGAAACTCTATGGCAACAAACTAGACAACCTGGATGAAATGGACAAATTTCTAGAAACTCATAACCAACCTACACTGACACAACAAGAAATATGAGAACTTAACAAACCAATCACAATTAAGGAGATTGAATCTATAATCAAAAATCTCCCAGCAAAGAAAAGTCCAGGACCAGATGGCTTCACAGGTGAGTTCTACCAAGCATTTCTAAAAGAATTAACACCAATTCTGTTTAAACTCTTCCAAAAAATTGAAGAGGATGGAAAATTACCCAACACATTTTAGGAAGCCAACATCACCCTAATACCAAAGCCAGATAAAGATTCCACAAGAAAAGAAAATTACAGACCAATCTCTCTCATGAACATAGATGCAAAATTTCTCAACAAAATACTTGCAAATCGAATCCAACAGCATATCAAAAGACTTATACATCACGACCAAGTGGGATTTATTCCTGGTATGCAAGGCTGGTTCAACATAAGAAAATCAATCAATGTAATACACCACATTAACAAATTGAAGGAAAAAAAACACATGATCATCTCAAGAGATGCAGAAAAGGCATTTGACAAAATCCAACATCCTTTTTTGATAAAAATACTTCAAAAGATAGGAATAAAAGGAAAATTCCTCAATATGATAAAAGGCATATATGAGAAACCCACAGCCAACATCATACTCAATGTGGAAAGGTTGAAAGCTTTCCCCCTAAGATCAGGAACAAGACAAGGATGCCCACTGTCACCATTGTTATTCAACATTGTACTAGAAGTTCTAGCTAGGGCAATTAGACAAGACAAAAAAATTAAAGGTGTCCAAATAGGAAAAGAAGAAGTAAAACTCTGTTTGCAGATGACATGATCCTGTATTTAGAAAATCTTGAAGTATCCACAACAAAGCTACTTGAACTAATAAATGAGTTCAGCAAAGTGGCAGGATACAAGATCAACACGCAAAAATCAGTAATGTTTTTATACTCTAGTACTGAACAATCTGAGGAGGAAATCAGGAGGAAAATTCCATTTTCAATAGCAACAAAAAGACTCAAATACCTAGGAGTTAATTTAACCAAGGAAGTACAGGACCTATATGCAGAAAACTACAAAACAATGCTAAAAGACATTTAAAAAGACCTAAACAAATGGAAAGACATTCTGTGTTCATGGATTGGAAGAATAAATATCGTGAAGGTGTCAATCTTGCCCAAACTGATTTATAGATTCAACGCAATACCAATCAAAATCCCAACAGCTTACTTTACAGAATTAGAGAAGGCAATTACCAAATTCATCTGGAAGGGTAAGTGCACCTGAATAGCCAAAAGCATTCTAAAAAAAAAGAGCGAAAAGGAACTTCACTGCCTGTCCTTGAAACATATTACAAAGCTACAGTGGTCAAAACAGCATGGTACTGGCATAAAGATAGACACATCAATCAGTGGAATAGAATTGCGAATCCAAAAATATACCCTCACCTATACAGTCAACTGGTTTTTGACAAACCTACCAAGCCCACGTTAATGGGAAAAAACAGTCTCTTCAACAAATGGTGTTGGGAGAACTGGATATCTATAACTAAAAGAATGAAAGAGGACGCCTATCTCACCCCCTATACAAGAATCAACTCAAAATGGATCAAAGATCTCAATATAAAAGCCAGGACTGTAAAACTACTAGAAGAAAATGTAGGGAAACATCTTCAAGACCTTGTAGTAGGTGGTGGTTTCTTGGACCTCACACCCAAAGCACGTGCAACAAAAGGAAAAATAGATAAATGGGACCTCCTCCAAATTAAACACTTTTGCACCTCACAGGACTTTGTCAGAAGGGTGAAAACGCAGCCGACTCAATGGGAAAAAATATTTGGAAATCACATATCTGATAAGCGTTTAATATCCAGGATATATAAAGAGATGTTACAACTCAACAATAAAAAGACAAACGACCCAATTAAAAAATGGGCCAAAGACTTGAATAGACATTTCTCCAAAGAAGAAATACAAATGGCAAAAAAACACATGAAGAAATGCTCAACATCACTCACGATTAGGGAAATGCAAATCAAAACTACAATGAGATATCATTTCACACCTATCAGAATGGCCACTATTAAAAAGACAGAGAACTACAAGTGTTGGAGAGGATGTGGAGAGATAGGAACACTTCTTCACTGCTGGTGGGAATGCAGGATGGTACAGCCACTGTGGAGGACTGTTTGGCGGTTCCTAAAGAAGTTGAATATAGACTTGCCACATGACCCGGCAATACCACTACTGGGTATATACCCAGAAGAACTGAGAGCAGTGACACGAACAGACATCTGCACACCGATGTTCATAGCCACATTATTCACCATTGCCAAAAGTTGGAAACAACCCAGGTGTCCATCAACAGATGCCTGGATAAACTGTGGTCTATTCACATGATGGAATATTACGCAGCTGTAAGAAGAAATGAAGTCGTAAAGCATATGGCAACATGGATGAACCTGGAGGACATTAAGTTGAGCGAAGCAAGCCAGACACAAAAGGACAAATACTGTATGAATGTGTTACTATGAAACAAATATATTGTGTAATATATTGTTTGATTCAAAAAAAAAAAAATTTACATGTATTCATTACATTTAATTGAGAAATGTATATATTTATTCATCTGTGTTTACTTTTTAGTTTTTAGTTGTTTATATTTTCAATTATTAAATGTACAAAATAAAAAAAAAAGGAAAAGAAAAAAAAATTGTTTATGCAAAAAAAAAAAGTTAACGTGGACAGCACTTCCTGTAACGCCCACAAGCGGCTAGTCAGAAGAAAGTGCCATTAAAAAGCATATTCAGAAAACAGTTCTTTCTTAAAATGAGTGCCGTGACTGCACGCAGCGCCACTCCCAGCCAACACCAGTTTCTTCTGTCTCCACGGGGAGGGATGGGTGACGCCTCCGGGAGCTTAGGAACGCGCCACGGGACTGTGCACGCAGCGGCATGCCAGGGGCCGTTGCACGTCTCCCTGTCCTTGGGGGTCCTGCCCGGCCCCCGCCCAGGCCACGGTCTCGTCTGTGAAGTGGAGGAACAACGTCGAAGCAGGCTGCCATCCAACCTGAGACGTTAGTGATATGACTGATGAGGAACAGCCACCCAGCACCAGGAGCTTGAAATAGCAGAGGCGTCCCCCCTCTCTGGAGGACGTGTTTAGTTAGGGCCGATATGGCAAGTTTTTTAACTAAAAACTTGGCACTGAAGAGGAAAGAACCTACCAGCACCTACTAACTGGACACCTGGGTTTTCTTTGGATTGACAGCTCCTCTTAAAGCAATTGGCAAAAATCTTTTCTGGAATTCTGATCCTGCTCGTGGACATCAATCATGCACTTAGAAAACATACTGTGACCCGTTTAATTCACTTTTTGTGTGAAACTGGGTAAGGAGCAGCAGATATTTGGAGGGTGGGGGCAGGGGCTGCCGGGGGGGCGGGTGTGGCTTTGAGGGGGCCCCGGGGTCCCCTCCCGGCCGTCGCGCCGTCAGGAGGGTTCCGCCTCGCGGGGCTAGCGTGTGCCCTGGAGCACCGAGGTCCAGGCCCTAAACCAGGGGTTCAGTGCAGGTCGGGTGGGGCCAGGACCCCAGGCGCGAGCCACTGAGAGCCCTGATGCCACGAGAAGGCCCTGCACAAACAGCGCTCTGACTCGGGCTTCCTTCCCACCTTCTCCACCAGAGCCGCGGGTGGTGCCCCCAGCCCCTCTCAAGCCTTGCTGCTCCCCATCAGGACCCAGCCCAGCAACGGCCGACCCTGGGGCGAGAAGCAGCATTTTCGTTTTTTAAGATCCCCGACATTTGTCTGCCACCCCCCAAAACACATAATCCAATGCCCCAAATAACAAAGAGCACCAAAACAAAGCAAAACAAAAGAAAAAGCTCCCAGAAGCAGAGATGGGGGTCTCACACTCCAGGAAAGCCTGAATCCTGCACCTGCTCAGAGTATGGGGGTCCTGCTTGCCCCAGAGCCGGGGCACGGGCCCCTGCAGGCGGCCCGGAGCCCTCGCACTCACCCTCTTGTTCCTAAGAGCAGTGCGCGGTGCCACGGCAAGGCAGGCTGCAGTGCCGTGCCCTGTCGCGCCCTTTGTCAAACAGCAGCCGCTGGAGATGGAGGGACAGTGCAGCGACTCCACAGCGTTTCCAGAGATAAAATTCAGGCTGGCTCCTGTGTCGTTTTCCCCAGGTGCCTTATTTGGCGTTTCAGGTTGGAAATGCACACTCCAAACCTATATATTTCTTAAAATCAATCTCCATCATCTTTCTTCTTTAAAAAGCTTAGAAATAAACTTGATCTCTGTGCCTCTCGATCTTGACAGAGTTTTGTGCTTCATATGACATTGTTAAGAAGGTGAAAAGGCAGCCCACTCACTGGGAGAAAACTTTCGGAAACCACATATCTGATAAGGGTTTGATTTCCATGCTATATAAAGAGATCATTCAACTCACTGATAAAAAGACAAGCAACCAATTAAAAACGGGAAACATACTTGAACAGGCATTTTTCTAAAGAAGAAATACAAATGGCCAAAAAGCACATGAAAAGATTCTCAACGTCACTAGCTATTAGGGAAATGCAGATCAAAACTACGATGAGATGTTATTTCACACCATTCAGAATGGCCATTACTTAAAAGGCAGAAAACTACAAGTTTTCTCTCCTTCGCTGTTGGTGGGAACGTAAAATGGAGCAGGTTCTGTGCAGGACAGTTTGGCAGTTCCTCAGGAAGCTAAATATAGAACTGACATGACCTGGCAACCCTGCTACTAGGAATATATCCAGAAGAACTGAAAACTGTGACACAGACATTTACACACGGGCGTTCATAGTGGCATTCTTCACAATCGCTGAAAGCTGGAAACAACTCAAATGTCCATCAGCCGATGAGTGGATGAATAAAATGTGGTCTATACGTCCAAGGAATACTATCAGCTTGAGAAGAAATGAGATTGGGATGCACATGACAACATGGAGACTCCTGAGGGCATTCTGTGGGGTGGAATAAGCCAGACACAAAAAGAAGAAACGCGTGTGGTCTCACTAATGTGAACTGACTATGAAGAGAAAACTCATGGAGTTGATTATGGAGTGCGGGTTGCCAGGAGCGAGAAGGGGGTTGAGAAGGGGGAGCTGAAGCTGACAGCACGCAGAGCGATCAATAAGGGGATGGCAGAGGTGGGGAGAGAGCTGAAGCAGCCCATGACAGTGAGCATAGTCAGCGCTGCTGATTCGTAAACGTGGCTGCAGGGTCAGCTTGGGAGGCTCATGTCAGCTGAAAGGCAGCTGAAGGGTGATCCCGGGACCGTGCAGCAGTGTGCGCTGGCGGGTGAGGGCTGTGCCTAGAAGAATGTCTCTCTGTCCCAAGGGGCTAGAACATGGAGATCCACGGAAAAGATACAGCCAACGTCACGGAGGGACTGAGGCTAAGGGCGATTCTGTAGTGTTTTTCGTCAGTGCTGAGGGTCGATGACAGGGGACATAAGAGGGCCGGGCATTTTCCCTTTTGCAGTAATGAAAACACTCTGAAGTGGACAGAACGGGTTACAGAGCAACTCTGATGAAACAGTGCCAGTGCGTGTACACTGCGGATGGACTGTGCGAGGCAGGGACCGCACCCCGCCACGTGGCGGAAGGCGAGCGCGCTCTCTCATGAGCTATAACTGACGCTCCCAACTCCCAGGGCTGACAGCAGGACGGTTTGTGGGAAAACCCACCGAACACAGGCTGCGGCCCCCGGATCGCAGCAACGTCATGGCCTTCTCCCACCACTTGTAGCGAACGTGCCACAGTGCTTGGAGGTGCTGGCGGGCGCTGTACGGGAATCCTGTGTGGTGCTCGTGGTTGTTCCATTAAACCCCAACTTCTCAAATGAAAAAAGAAAGAAGGAAAAAGAGGAATGACCGGGCCCGGCCGCACCCCCGAGGTTCTGATCTAAGCGCTCTGGGCCCAGCGGGCCCGGCGTGGGGGCAGTGCACCTGGGCTTTCAGGGACCCCAGGTGGTCCCAGCGTGCAGCCAGGGACGAGGGCTTGGCGGACACGGCAGCCGCGTGAAGGGACTGCGCGGGAGCAGCAGCTGCCGTTCCCACCACGAGCTGCAAAGCGCCTGGCGCAAGCGTCTCGCCCGAACCCAAACAGCCTTCGGCGGCGGCAGCAGGAGCTACTCCTCAGGGATGAGCTACTCCTCAGGGATGAGCAAATAGCTCGGAGCTCCGGCTCTGTGCGAAGCGGCCACACCGGCCCCTTCCTCGCGGTCTCGCGACGGAAGCAGCAGCAGCAGCCAACGGGCCGCGAGGACGCTCTGTGCCCTGCCTAGAGGTGGAGGACTCCCCATTTCACAGAGGGGGAGACGGGTATGGCTCACAAAGGGCCAGGCGTTGCAGAGAGCAGTGGCCTTTCTCTTCCCCGCCTGCGCCTTAGAGGCTGAGCAGGCGCGTGAAGTCAGCTGCCTGCACTCCTGGAGCCGCCGGCTGCGGGAATAAGCCGTCCAGCTCCGTATCGGCAGCACTTGTACATCTGAGTCGGGACCGAATCACAGAAACGTCAGGCTTCACCCTGACAGAGAACAGGACTGCACTGCACAACACCTTCCTTGTTAAAGTAAGAGACAGGAGAAAACAAACAAGCACCGAGCCCCTGGGATCAGCCTCCAGGAAGTGCAGGCCCCACCCGTCCCAGGAGCACCCAGGCCTTGCTTTCTGGCTTTGCCCCAGCCCCGGTAAAGCAGACGCACAGGGGCAGCCAGGCCGGCTGAGCCGCATGAAGATCCACGTCCCTTATGCATCGCCGATGGGAATAAAAGTGAGGCTGTCCAGACTGCTTGGGTCATCTCCAGAAGCCTCCTCCTGCCCTCTCCCACCTCTACTGCCCGAGGGGCACGCGTGGGCGAGGCCAGCAGACAGCATGCAGACGTGACCGTGCAGGCGCCAAGCCCCTCCACCCCAGATGGTTCCCTAAGGCGCCAGCTCAATGCAGAGGGCAGCCGAGTTGGCGCTGGCGACCCGAATGCCACCGCGAAGTGTGCAGAGCTGCTGGTGAACTCTGAGGGCTTGTAATGAGAGCCGGTAAGCCCCCCGCCTGCAGCACGGTCGCCCTGGGCCACAGGGGCGTGCAGGTGACCCCGTTATCCATGCAGCTAAGACGAGCCGCTGTCGGGGCTGGCCAGGCTCCGGCCGAGTGCACGGTGCTTCCAGAGGCGCCCGGCACGTGTGTACATGCTCTTCTAGACCCCTGGGCCAGGCGTAGGAAGCAGGCTGGGGGATGCGAGCAGGAGGGCTCTGAGGCTTAGGAAGCCGGGCGCGCGGCAGCCTGGACCCACCTGCTGGCCCACAGGGGCTCCTAGGGCCCACCTGTGCCTTCCGAGGAGGCACCCCACCCGTCGTGACTTCTGCCGGCTCCACTTTCCCCTCCAGCTTCTGTGTCTGTTGCTTCCCTCTGGGCCTCTGGCCCCAAGACCACAGTGCTTCCTGCCGTGCTGGAGGCTCTCGCTTTTTGCTCCCCTGGCCTCTCCTTTTCCCGAGCTTGAAACCCCCATCCGTCCAGCTTTCTGCTATTCGGCTGTGCCCCTGGAGCTGTCGGACGTGGAGCTGGCTGGGCAGGCCTCGTGGACACCTGGGTGCTGAGTCTCAGCGTGAGGGCCCGTCAGGGTGGGATGGTGCCTCGGCGGGAGGGGCAGCTGAGAGGCCACTGCTTTGAGAGCCGCCTGCCTTGCTGTGAGCTTGGCACAGGGGCCAGAGGGGAGAGGAGGCCAGCCTGGCCACAGGCAGGTTCCTCCTGCCACTCCAGTTCTGAGCAGAGGTGCCAGGATGCACGTGCATGCATGTGTGAGCACACGTGGTGTGCATGTGAGTGCATGGGTGTGGAATGTGCACACAGGTGTGTAGGAGCTGTGCGTGCATGTGAGTGCATGTGGTGTGCACATGACTGCACGTGTGTGGCGTGACACGTGTGAGTGCAGGCATGTGCGTGTGTGAGTGTGAGGGCACGCATATGTGCACACGTGTGTGACCGTGCACGTGAGCCTGGAGACAGGTGGCGTTGCCGTGCACATCGGCGCCACGGGACGCTTACCAAGCCCGTCATCCTTTAGCTCGTCCCCCTGTGCTGCACCTGAGAGGACTGAGGAAGCTGCGGCTCCCAGAAGCTCCCTGCCTACGCCCCCACTCCATGCCCAGGCCCCCTCCCCTCTTCCTGCTGGCCCTCCTGGGCGTCTGAGGAGGCTCGGCAGCGGCAGCACGTGGTGGGCGACGCTGGCACTGGGAGTGGGGCGGTCGGCCCGTGGCTCGGGCCGCGCGTCCCCCCACTGCCCGGCTCTGGCGTGAGCTTCCACATTGCCCGAGACCCCATGCCACGGCAGCACATGCCCTCCCTGCTCCAGGGCTGGCCCTGCCCACGTGGGTCCGCTGTGCCGCTCCGCGTCCACCCGCCGTGGCAACCGGGGAACGGGCACACGCGGGTCGTCTGCGCCCTGACGACACCGCCAGCTGAGCCGTCCCGCCACGCACTCCGTTCTGGTGCCTTTACGTGGGGCCCCGTGACGCGGCGCTGCGAGGAGTCGGGGCGCCGAGACCAAGTGGGGCGGCAGAGCCAGCAAGGCCCACGGTGTCTTCTCAGGGCAGCCCGCGTGCGCGAAGGTGTGCGAGATTCTGGAGGCATTGGCGACCCCCGCGCAGGAAGCGTCCTCCACCTCCGCCGAGGGCGCGTCCAGGAGCCAGCGGTCCGCAGAGGCGCGGCGGCGGTGGATCCAGTGCCCGGGTTTGCGGCTGGCGCCCCCGCTGTGCGCCCCGGCCCCGGCAGGTCACTCTGTAAAGTGGGAGTGATAATACCTGCCCCCAGGTCTCCTGTGGCAGTTAAATGAGGCAAGGAAACTAGATTGCTTAGCATAGGGTCAGCCCAGAAATGTTCAGTAAATGTTAAGCTGTTGCTGATAATATGTCAACTCTGTGGACACTCAGACAATTCAGCTTCTTTAGTTTGCAAGTTACGATCAAGGCTCAATCTAGCATAAGCAGGAAGTTACATGCATCCTGACGGGTTGGAAGAGGGGAGCCAAGTGCTAAGTTTTCACCCAAGGCATGCCTGGGGAGCGTTTTCTGCACACTCATGGATAAAATGCTCAGCCCCTCCGCCAGGGGCAGATCCATAAGCAAACTGACCCGACATAGCGTTTGCACTTAATGAGTGCATTTGGCAGGCCCGGAGCTCTCCGAGGAAAGTGGAGGGCTTCCAGCTCCTGAATGCCCGACAATCTAATTCAAAATCTTAGCTTCAAGGACGCAGGGGGCTGTGAGGGGTTGCCGCGACACCCCCAGTCCCAGTGCTGGCCTTGCACGGGCCGAGGACCCCACTTGCGGCCAGCAGCCCGGGTGGGCTTCCCTCTGCTGGGTGTCCAGGCTCAGGAGGGGGCTCTCTGGGCACTCTGGGGTCCCAAGTCCCGGCCCTGAGAGCCCCCTGTCAGGTGGAAGATACGCCGATGACTTCTCCCGTCCCTGAGGCTTTAGTTTTGTAGCAGCTTCACACGACACAATTCATTCCCTCGTCATTCCCTAAAGTGTGCAATTCTGTGACTTTTAGCAGCTTTGGAACATTTTCATCACCCCAAAAAGAAACCCTGCGCCTCTTAGCCACTCCCTTCGACACCCCCTTCCCCAGCCCTTGGCAACCACGTGTCCACCCTCTGTCTCTACAGAGCTCCCTCTTCTAATTTCATGTGATTAGAATCGCTCGAGATGTGGTCTCTCGTGCCTGCGTCTGTCCCCGGGTTCCGTGCTGCAGCAGGGCTCAGAGCTTCACTCCCTTTTTGCTGCCTCTTCTATTTTACGGACATGTCACGGTCTGTTTATCCATTCATCAGCTCAGGCATAGTGGGGGCGTGTCCACTCTTTGGCTGTTGTGACTAATGCTGCCACGGAGGTTCTCGTACAAGTTTCTCTTTTCAGTTCTCTTGGGCACACACTGAGGAGTGGGACTGCTGGGTCCTATGGTAACTTCGGGTTTAATTGTAAAGGAGCAGCCAAGCTGTTTATGAATGTGGCTGCACCATTTTACATTCCCACCAGCAGGGCAAGAGGGTTGCAATTTCTCTACATTTTCACCAACACTTGTGATTATCTCTCTTTTTTATTCTAGGCGTCCTCTGGGTGTGAAGTGGCACCTCCTTGTGGTTTTGACTTGCATCTCCTTAATGGTGAATGATGTTGAGCATCTTTTCATGTGCTTACAGGCCATTTGTATAACTACTTTGGAAAAATGTCAGTTTACATCCTTTGCCTTCTTTTTTTAGCTCAAATTGCAAATAAGTGAATCAGGTAGTGGCATCAGCCTAAGACGTAACCCTTCTCTGTCAGTTGGCTTCATAGCACCTCAGTCCCGAGGCGAGGAGAGGTCTCAAAGCAAAGTCACAACGTCAGTGGCTAGGACCCTGGTAGATGAGACTGCAGCAAGGGCAGATTGACACCGATGGCCCACCAGGCCAGCATCACATTGTGACTTTAATTCTGCACATGGCATAGCCAGTGAAATATGCGAAATGAAAGATGTACATCTCAAACCCAAGAAGGACAGATACTTCACATGACAAGCCAGATATATTAGCTAAAGGGTTGAGTTCCTAAAATGCCTATTTTTGTTAACTTTACATACATGTCTGTTATCTGGAATGTCTGAACACATCTTTGATCTGTTGAAATTAGGATTGAACAAGAAGAAAACAAGCTTTGTTGAAGCAACTGTCCTAGCGACAATCCAGAGAGCGGGAAACATTTGCCGTTTTTTTAAAACTTAAAACAAGCTAGGAATTTATTTACAACAATAGCAAAGATGTCAAAATAGCAGGAACAATAGATAATAAATCCAAGAATTATTCTTTGCCATTTTTAAGTTGGGTTATTTGTCTTTTTATCATTGAGTTGTAATTGTTTCCCATGTATTACCGATACAAACCCTTATCAGACGTATGATTTGCAAAAAATTTCTCCCCTTCTTTGGGTTGTCATTTTACTTTCTCGATGGTGTCCTTTGAGGCACAAAAGTTTTCAATTTTTATGATGTCCAATTTATCTATATTTTCTTTTATCGTGTGTGCTTTTGGCACCATACCTAAGAAACCATTGCCTAATCCAAGATCATGAAGATTTACTCCTATACTTTCTTCTAAGAGCTTTTTAGGTTTAGCTCTTTCGTTTAGGTCTTTGATCCATTTTGAGTTAATTTTTATAGGGCATGAGGAAGGGGTGCAATGCTGCTCTTTAGCATGTGTAAATCCACACCATTTATTGAAAGACTATCTTTTCCCCCCTTAAATCAATTGACAAGAATCTGTGGGTTCATTTCGGGACTCGAGTCTACCGATTGCATGTTTGCCCTCAACACCATCTTGATTTTCCTAGCTCTGTAAGGGTTTTGAATCAGGAGTGTGAGTCCAACTTTTGCTCTTTGTCAGGCCGGTTTGGCTCCTCAGGTCCCTGAAGCCCTCCAGGCCTTCGAAGGTGTCTGCCTGGGTCCCGAAGCCCTCAGCACTGCTCAGTTACCCCGAGAGTGGGGTCTTGTGACCCCAAAGTCCTGATGGGCCCCTTGTGGGAGGGGATCTTGTGCCAAGCCCGCCCCGGTGGCTTACTGGGGAACTCGCAGAGCTAACTGGCCCTGGAGGACAGCTTGGGGGTTCTGCTGTGGCCCGGCTGCTGCCTTAAAGTGCATCACACCCTAAAAAGCGGCCGAGAGAGCTGGAGCCAGCGCCCCTTTGTTCTAGGCGTAACGACGTTGTCCATTGTCTCATGCATGGCTGTAGGCATGCTCGCGCTCTCCCTGTGTAGAAAGAAATTTCTGTGTCAATTTTGGAAGTTAATTTGAATTGGGAACTCCATTAGGGAGCTTCCATGTCTATTTTTCCCTATGGTTTGAGAAGCCAGGCACAGTTTTGGAGGCATAATTGAGAAAAATTATACTTTGGGCCTGGGAAGAGTTTGTTACTTCATAAGGTGCATTCAGAGGAAAGTATTTACCTGGATTTACGTGAGGCCAGGCTAAGCCTTAACATGCAGTTTGCCTTCAGGCTGAACCTCCTCTCTAAGAGGAGGTGTGCATTGCACAACGCCCCATCTCGCCCTTGCCACAACTCCTGAAACGAGCTGTAGGTGTGCAGAGAGCTCAGCCCAGCTTTCCAGCCCTGAGCAGAGCGTGCCTCGCCGCGGGAGCCTGCGCTCTGGCATGATTTCGCTGGGACTTTCTCCGAGGCGGCCAGCAAGGGGCACTAAAGCTCCACCTCATCCGTCCTTTCCCCCTCCTCAGCCCAGAGGTTCAGAGCGGACGGGGCAGGAGTCCGTGCTGTGTGCACAGAGCCAGATCCAAGCACCGGGGGTCCTCTCTAACCCTTACGGGGGCAAAACGGCAGCAAAACAATTCCGCGTGCAGACTCAGTCTTTGCTTGCAGGCCACACCTTCCCGCCAGGCAGTGCTTGCAGGTGAGCCCGCGAATCCTGTCGTTGCGTCTCTGTGAACCACTGCACTGCTTTTCCACGCAGAGAAGGCAATGGGCTGGCTGCATGAGCTCCCGGAAGGAGGAACGGCTCGATGCTCTGGTGACAGGCAGTTCCCAGTCCTTTTTCTCCCAGCTAAGTTTTGCCTGTCCGTGTATTTCCATCAGCTAGGAAGGGGGGTTCCCACTGAGGGTGCGAGCCCTAAGCCAGGCACACCCGTGAGCAACCCCTTGTCGTAACAAGACACGCGGACCCTTCAGAGGCTGGCGACAGTCACGGGGCGCGCGGTCTGGGATGGGCTTTTCTTTCTTATTCTTCTTTTTAATTTTAGCTTTTATGCTTAATCACCTCAAAGAACCGAAACACTAAGAGTGATAAAATTCAATAACTAGTCCACCAAGCTGGAAGCAAATATCGATCATATTTTCTAATTCTAAGTCAAAGAAATATATTTTGGAAGCTCTGTTTCTTATCAATATCATGGCCATGATGCACATAAAGGAAAAGACTCAGTGGGAATGTCCCGTCAATGGTCGATGCATAACACCTTAAGTAATAACTCCCTTCTTTTAAAACCAGTTTCCTTTTGAGGCTTAGGTGTTTGGACCTTCTACCTGCAGCACGTGAGAACTGCTGTTAAATTGGATTGTGCACTTCCTTACCTGTCCTCGTAGCCCTCTTCCCTCAAAGCGCTGCCTCTGATGGCCCTTGGGAAGTCTAAGCAAGGCAATGGGTGCCGCGGAGCAGTCCCGATGCTCCCCCTCTGTGAGCCAGAATCAGAAACTGGTGGCTGAGCAGCAAAGCCTCTCAGGAGCTGAGGCAGAGATCAACAGCGAGTTGAAAGAGATGGAGGAAGGGCAAGTTCGCCCCACCCCTTCTAAACACTCGCAGGTGTGCGACGATGCCGGCGGCACAGGTACGCCCCCCGGTGCGAGCCTTTACCCCGTCCCCGGTGCCAGCTGGCGCCCGGGCACTACGGCGCCTCATCCGAGCACCAAGCGAAAGTGTGAGCATAATGCTCTGGCCCGTGGCGGTGACAGTGGCGGGTGCCACCGGTGGAGAGTGTCCTGCGAGCAAAGCCCGAGCCACGCACCTTGGGCGCCTGACGACCCGCTCGCCGCGGTGCCATGTACAAGCGCCTGGGGGGCCGGGCCTGCAGGGAGCCACAACCTGCAGGGACGAGTGCTGATGCACACTCGCAGGCTGGGACGTCTGTCTGCCTGTCTGTGTGTCTGGAGCCCCTGCAGCCTGGTGCCTGCCCTGCCGGAGCAGAGACTGCGCAGGAGCGCCACAGCGGCTCCAAGAGGCAGTGCCCGCATGCCATCCAGGTCCCTCATATGGCACTCATGTGCCCGTGTGTAAACACACTCAGAACTTACACACACACGTGCGCACACACACGTACACACCCACACACATGCACATATGCACTCACATTCTGAGCAGAGCTTCTCTCTTCAGAGATGCCACCAGTGACACCTTCAGGAAAGGTGCCGTCCACTGCTCTGGAACCTGCACGCATTTTGCCAGGTGACAAGCAGGAACAGATTCCTTCTCGGTCCGCGCGGCACTCCGTGCCCTTGGGAGCCCATACCAGCCACCGTGCTAGATCCTTCCTAGCCACGCCCTGCGCTTTCTCCGAAGGAAAAGCACAGACTCCTGTTGTAGAAAAGGACAGAACACGGCAGAAGGGAAGGTGTATCTGTCTGGCCATCACGTGGTTTCCCCGTCGGAAGACGCCCCAGCAGCCCCTCCCAGCCCAAGTAAGAGGCGCTTTTGCTCGGTGTCCCCGCGGGAGACACACAGTGCCAAAAGGGCCTCCTCCTGCGACTTGGGGGGGCGACTACCTCCACGGAGTTTTTTCACTTGAAGTTGAAAATGTCGCAAATGTTCTAGACACAGCAGCATCACACAAGCTGATGGTGAAACTGCGGGAAGCTGCTTTAGAGTCAAATAAAGTAATGCTTCTTTAAAAGCCAAAACAAGCAGGACCAATCCCCCCCACCCCTGCTAAGTGTCAGAGGGCCAGACCAGGAGGGAGCAGCTTCTGAGGCCTCCTGCGCCACGGCGTGAGTTCTGGATGTTGTGCTTCCAAAAGTGCTACCGTTTTCCAGAGTGTTTTGCTGCTTGTTGTTTGCTGAGCACCCATTCTTTTCCCGTTCGATAATAAGTCAGCTTTCCCCTGGGAAAGGGCTCGTGATGCTGTTGGGCAAAACAAGGACGAGGGGATGCCTGCGTTGCTCCCGCCAGAGCCCAGGGAAGCTGCGCTGGGTTCCTGCTGGCTCCGCCCTCGCGAAGCTGCTTGCCGAGGGCTCTTGGAAGGCTGGGAAAGAAGCATTGCTTGAAAGAGCAAGGCTTCCCCCAGCTCCAAGATTTGGCATTATAGAGCATTATAAAATCCTGACGTAATTATCACTGTTTAGGGGTTACATGAAATACGGATTATCATGGGGAGTTAAGTGACAAAATCAATATATAATGCATTAGATCAGCGATAAACACAAAGTATCTTAAAATGAGAGGCCTGTGAAAATATTTTCTGGCCAGTTTGAGCAGAGCAGCTGCCCATCGGTTGCTGGGAACGGGGGGCCGGGTGGCCAGAGGGTCTTTCCACCAGCTCAGCTGCTGGTCTGTGTGCTTTGGGGCCCATAAGCCCTCAGAGGCGAGAGACAAATCCTCGTAGCCTCCGGCAGGGGCCCCGGCTCCGTCTCGACACCACGTCTCAGCGTCTACAGGCTTCCCGACCCTCCACTCCCTGACAGAACCGAGTGTGGGAGAGAAACTGTCCCTCGGAGTGTGTCTGTGTCCAGGAAGGAGCTGGCGCTGCTTGGCTTCACCACCAGGCTGCGGGCTCCAGACTCCAAGCCTCAGGGGGCTCCAGCGGCTGTTTCTCCTGGGACCTCCAGGCTATGGCTTGTGAGCACACACACCCACACGCATGCACACACACCCACACGCATGCACACACACCCACACGCATGCACACACGGGGGTTTCCCTGCGGGTGGGGGGTACGGCCGTGCTCCAGGAGGCTCAGCCTCTTCCCTCGGGACAGGAGGGGAGTGAGGCCCTCGGAGGCAGCGCGTCACTGCTCCTCTGCCCGCCTGGGAGATCCTTCGGCTGAGTCACAGGGCGCTGTGGAAATTCAGGGTCGTGACGGGTGGGCAGCTAGGGCTAGGGTGAGGGTTAGGGCTAGGGTCAAGGTCAGTGTGAGTGCTAAGTTTAGAATTAGGTTAGGGTTGGGGTTAGGGTTTGGGGTAAGTTTAGGGTTAGGGTCAAGTTTAGCGTTAGGGTTAGGGCCAGGATTAGGTGTAGGTTTAGGGCTATGGTCAAGGTTAGCATTAGTGTTACTGATAGAATCAGGTTTAGTTTAGGGCTAGGGTTAGGGTTGGGAGGGGTAGTGGCCTGTGTCCACTATTGAGTCAGGTCCTTCCATGCATCTCCCAAGTGGTAAATTCCCTGCATTGCCCTTTGTGGAGGATTAGGTTTTAATAAATCTTGGGCTTCCCAGCTTCATTTTTTACATATTTCCAGAGTCTTCCCAACAACTAACACGTTAGTACAGTGTGACAATGTTGTGACACTATTTTAGGTCCAAAAGTGAATCTCCAGCTTTCAAGCAGCATTTCAAGTTTTCTTATCACATCCAGCTTTTCCTTACTGTCTGCCAACGGAAACACCCTGTGTCCAGGCGTGACCAGCATGCGGGCTTTATCCTCTTAATGAGGATTAAAATGACATACGGGGTGGCAACAGCCCTACAGACCACAGCCCATGGTCCTTGCAGGAGGAAACAAAACTCCCACTTTGGGTTAATCTGTATGAAAAAATATCCACTGTTAACTCTTGTAGCGGTAGATGAGCCACGGGGGCCCTGAGGCACCCACATTCTATTCCACTGGAGAAAAGTCATCAGAATGACACTCAGTTGTGGCTTTAGAGTGGCAGCTGCCCTTCCCCAGAGAGCTACTAATGGGACAGTGACCTTGCCCCTTGCCCTGCGAATCACCTTGTGATAGATCAGCCTTCTTCCGTGAATGCCTCGGCGAAGACCAGGCGGTGAGGGCGAAGGGAAGGGCTCTGAGATGGAGGCGAACACATACTCTCCTGGCCTTGAGGAATTAGATCCAGCTCTGGAAACAGGAGTCTTTGTCGTAAGAAGAGAAAGTCTGAAATCGCTTGCGCATGCCTGTTCTCAGGCTAATTCCCAGCAAAGCTCCAAGGCCAAGGAGAGAGTCGCACCAAGTGCCTTGCCAAGAAAAAGGGGAACTTTGCCTTCTGGCTTCCAAATGGAGGGTTTCCATCCAGGCTCCCACTGGAACGGAGAAGCACTCACATATTTTCCCACGTTTCCCATCGCTCTGAGTCATAATGACCTTTATTTTAGCTGGCTATTTACAAAAGGAAAACCAGCCCTCAAAACCAGGCCAAAGACTTGTCTTCAGATAAAAGCCCCAAAATATGAGCAACCACTGCGGGATACACGATTGCAAGGCCGCATCAAGTGGCATCACTGGCCCTGGGTAGGGGACGGTCCGGCAGAGAAGCCACCTTGCTTTCTCTGACCAGTGAAGAAAGCTAAGTCCCAACCACCGCAGCAAAGCAGTCAAAAAAGCAGTCAAAGCCTCGCCACTTGCTGAGTGCAGACGCTGGTTCTGAATAGTACTGTAGGATCTAAAAATGTTTATGCTTGGAAACAAATCACACATCAAAGGGCCTAACCACGGCCACACCTCGCTGTTTCATTTAACTCTTTCTATCAGATTTGAAATAATAAGATTTAAAGTAATTATCCACGGGTGAGGAGCTCATGGCCTTCATTTTTACCCAGATTTCACTTATCAAAATAATGCCTGGGAGGCGGCTGTGGCTCAATTGATTGGGCTCCTGTTTACCATATGGGAGGCCCTGGGTTCGATTCCCAGGGCCTCCTGGTGAGGGCAAACCCACCCGTGCGGAGTGGTGAGCTGGTGCAGCAAGATGACCCAATAAAGGAGACAAGCAGTCACAAAAAAACACACAAAGCAAATGCACACAGTGAGCACAAGCAGCAAAGGGGGGATAAATAAATAAAATAAATCTTTTAAAAAAAAAAAGCCTAACATTTATGGAGAAGTGGGTGTGTGCCAGCAATGGGGGTAATTGCTATAAAAGCATTATCTCCTTGAATCCTTGCAACAGTCCTAAAGGTTCTGGAATTAGCCCCATGTATGGAGGAGAAGATTGAGGCCGGGACAAGCTTAAGGAGCTCCTGGGTGGCAGGAGGACTTGCTCCAGCCCTCCCACACTCCCAGCCACGGGGCCGCCCTGCTCTGCGCAGTGACGGGCGTGGCCGCTGGAGCTCGCGTGTTTCTACTCCAAGACTTGGGGCTGGTTCCTATGAATGTCTTAAACATAAATTTAATCTCAAGTTTAAAAGGCAGGAGGAGGTGCCGTTTGCCTAGTAGGTTTCGTCTCAAAGTGTGTCTTTCAGGAAATTCTAGAAGTGCAACTGCAGAACGCGTGCCTTCGGCACCTGTGTCCACTGGCCTGGAGACCTCGGGTGCTGGAGGCTTGTCTGCAGTCAGCCTCGGGATCTGACTACGAGCTGACGTTCCCATCCCATCGGGCTCTCCCCACTGGGCTTCTTCTCAAGCCCAAGAACAGAAAGACACAATCTTTAATTTCAATGATCGCCTAGAATCTGGTGGTTTTGATCCCAGTGGATATGTTTTTCCCCATGACAGGCTTTAAATATTTTTCAGAGATGTGTTTTAGAGCTTACCAAAAATCGTTCTGTGGAGACTCTGAGATGTTTTGCTTGTAAGAAAGAAAAAAGATAAAAAATAAGTTTAGAAAAGTTGGTGATTATGCATGCAAAACAGAGGTGGGGAATTAAACCCCATGCCCCATGCCCGGAGGCCTGAAGCTAGCAACTTCTGCTGACCCAGCAAGAAGATATTTTTCTTTCTGTAGCACAAAATAATTGGTTATGCTTTTTCTTTTACTTTGAAAAATACCTCTTTCCTTATTATGTCAGGACATATCAAGGGACAATAAATCCCACCTGAGGTTTTTATTTAAGTTACTTTTCAGCTCAGGAGGTTCCTTGGCCAGCAGCCCCCAGATGGCTGGGTGAGGGCGGGCGCCCCGAGCAGCCCCCAGATGGCTGGGTGAGGGCGGGCGCCCCGAGCAGTCCCCCTACGATGGCTGGGTGAGGGCGGGCGCCCCCAGCAGCCCCCCT
>JAKSZT010020074.1:7439090-7472365 GCA_026826555.1 Tolypeutes matacus | reverse complement strand
GCTGGGTGAGGGTGGGCGCCCCCAGCAGCCCCCAGATGGGAACGTGCCTCCAACTCCAGGGCAGCAGCCCAAGCTCTGAAAATTCCATCTCCTCCTTTGCCAAAGAGCCGCCTACAAGACTCCGGGTTCCATCACATTAACGGGACCGTAGGGAACAAAACAACTTAATTGTAAACCAATGACCTCACCCCAATAACCGTGTTCGAATCATTTCAGAGGAAAGCTGCCTCCTGCATTCCTGCCAACTTGCAAATGAAACAAACTACATCTGAACAAGATTATGTTCATTAGCAATTATTCCATGGAAACAGTGAGGATTTGAATTTACCCCAAATTTAACCCAACAACTGAAACTGCAGAGCAGCCCCTGATCAAGGGCTGGGGCTCCAGCTGCGAGCAAAGGGGCATTTTCCCTCCTCAGAGAGACACTGGTGCAGGGGAAAGAAAAATCACCAAGAGACACTCCCATAACAGGCACAGGAATTACTGAATTTGGAACATTTGAATGACATTTCTCTGCTTTAACTCTATTCCTTAAGAGAAAGAAGGACCCAAGGCACAGCAAACTCTTACTGTTACTGCAGGGGGTGGCAGGCCAGGGGTGGGGGGCGGGGCTGGGGGGCTGGGGGCTGGGAGCAGTGGCGGTGGGGGAAGGGGAAGGGGCTGGGAGCTGGGGCAGGTGGGCTGGGGGTGGGGCCAGGGGGCAGGGGCCAGGGACTGGGGTCTGGGGGTTGGGGCTGAGGTCAGGGGCCCAGGAGCAGTGGGGCAGGGGGCAGGGGTCCAGGGAAGGGTCGGGCACATCTGGTGAGTGCGGGAAGGCACAGCAGCCCATGGCTTGCTGGGTGAGGGTCCAGACTCTCAGGGGATGAGGGGGGTTGCTACAAGTAGGACAATGAGTAAAGAAGGACTTTTACAGGATGACAACATCTCCTAAAGCTGTTTTTATTAACCATTTTTGAGCTGATCTATGTCATTGCTGAGAGACTAAGATCTTCTTTTTCAGATGAAAGTAGTAGAAGGAAAAGGACAAAGACGGTGGCTCGGACTCGCCTGAGCCTGATTAGCAAGTCAGAGGCGGACCTGGGTGGGGGCCAAAGGGCCTGCACCTGCTCCAGGGTGCTGACACTTCAGGGAGTTCCAACTCGCGGCAGGAAGTCGCTCTCCGTCTCGATCGTGCTTTCCCTGGGCCGACAGCTCCCCTAAACTACCATTCAGCACCCACCCTCCATGTAGCCCTGGGCAAGCTGTGCCCCAAAGATGGAGACAAAACCGGTGGCTGTGCAGCTTGCTCCCTGGCCAGGGGTCCCTGACCTTGTACCTCTCCAGTAGAGCAAAGGGGGCCGTTGGCCCAGGAGCACAGACAGGTCACGCAGATACTCGCGACCCAGACCGTGGAGGGCAAGCTTTGACCTGGCACCCTTTCCTTCTGAACTGCTTCTCGCCATGTGTATTTAACTGATTTAATAAACCCTGTGGTTCTGGCTCCTCCACCTGGTCTAGGCACCGCCTAAAGGTACCTGGAGACTCTGTTGCATCTCGATAATTTCCCATGCCCCGTTTCCTCCCCACGTCCTCACCCCATAAGGCCAAGAGGCTGCCCACAGTCTGCCAGCCATTATTTCCAGAATCCTGGACTTCCTGGAGAGTCAACTGGGCCCTCCAGGGCCCTTGGGCTGAAGGAAGTAAATGTAAGACAGGAAAAGAAGGAAAAGCCCAAGAGTCTCTGCATGTGTCTTTCACAATTTCATTAATTCTGGGGGACATTTCAAAGCATGACTGACTTTATCCATCTGTAGGCTTAAAAGAGAGGTCCAGAAACAGCTGTGACTGGACAAGTGGGACCTTTTAAAACTGGAATGTGCAGGTGCTCCTCTGAGAGTCAGCCCTGGGCGCGTGAGTTCTCTATTATAATATCTACGATTATTTCTTGGTTATAAAGACTGGGGACATGTCTGCACTGGCCCTTCCAGTTGTAGGCTGGACTCGTTTTAGGGCAGGAGCTTCCACCCTGGGGCCCCTGACATGTTTTTATAACCTGGAAATTGCTGGGTTAGTGCACAACTTAAACAACAGGAAACCAAGGACACACACATACTTTTCAAATTATATATTTTCTAATCAATTTAACATGTTCTGTGGAAAACAGTCATGCTGAAAAACTTCAGGCATGCCTTGAGTCAGTGCACTTCATGATCCTGCATTTTGTACAGACAAGCTTCATGGCAGCCTTGTGCTGAGAAAGCCTATCAGTCCATTTTCCAACAGCACGTGCTCAATTCATGCCTCTAATTCTAATTGCCAATTCTCACAATATTTCAAACTTTCTTGTTATTATTTATTCTGTTATATTGATTTGTGGTCAATGATCTTTGATGTTATTATATAATTGTTTTGGGGCACCACAAACTATGCCCATGTAAGGCGGCGAATTTAATTGTAAATGTGTGGGTTCTGATTGCTCCACCAGCCAGCTGTGCCCCCGGCTCTCTCCCTCTCCTCGGGCCTCTCTTCCCTGAGACTCAACAATATTGAAATTAGGCCCATGAATAACCCTGCAATGGCCTGAGTGTTCAAGTGAAAGGAAGAGTCACAACTCTCTTACATGAAATCAAAGCTAGAAATGATTAAGCTTTGTGAGGGAGACATGTCAAAAGCTGAGGTAGGCCAAAAGCTAGGCTTATGCCAAACAGTTAAGACAAGTTGTGAATGCAAAGGAAAAGTTTTTGAAGGAAATTAAAAGTGCTACTCCAGTGAGCACTCAAACAAAAAGAAAGTGAAAGAGACTTCTTGCTGATAGGAAAAAGTTTTGGTGGTCTGGATAGAAGATCAAATCAGCCATGACATTCCCTAAGGCAGCCAAAGCCTAATCCAGGGCAAGGCCCTAAGTCTCTTAAAGTCTATGAAGGTTGAGAGAGATGAGGAAGCTGCAGAAGAAAAGTTTGAAGCTTACAGAGGTCAGTTCATGAGGTTGGAGGAAAGAAGCCGTCTCCATAATATAATGTTGGAAGGTGATGCAGCAAATTATCCAGAAGATCTAAATAAGATAACTGATGAAGGTGGCTACACTCAGCAACAGACTTTCAATGTAGATAGAAGAGCCTTCTATTGGAAGATGCCATCTAGGACTTTCATAGCCAGAGAGAAGCCAAAGCCTGGCTTCAAACTTCACAGGACAGGCTGATTCTTGTCAGGGGCTAGTGTAGCTGGTGACTTTAAATTGAAGCCAGTGCTCATTTACCCTTCCAGAAGCCATAGACCCCTTACGGATTCTGCTAAATCTACTCTACCTGTGCTCTGCAATGGAACAACAGGATGACAGCACATCTTTTTGTTTAAAACATGGTTTACTGACCATTTTAAGCCCACTGTTGTGATCTGCTCAGAAAAAAACAATCCTTTCAAAATATTCCTGCTCACTGGGAAGCGGCTGTGGCTCAATCAGTAGGGCTCCCGTTTACCATGTGGGAGGCCCCGGGTTCGGTTCCTGGGGCCTCCTGGTGAAGGCAGGCCCGCCCGCACGGCGTGGTTGACTGACCCAGCGAGCACAAGCAGCATGGGGGAGATAAGTGAATAAATAAATAAAATCTTAAAAAAAATAAATAAATAAATAAAGAAATCTCTTAAAAATATATATATATTCCTGCTCACTGACAATGCACCTGGTCACTCAAGAGCTCTGATGGAGAGGTACAGTGAGATGAATGTTGTTTTCATGTCTGCTAATGCAACATCCATTCTGAAGCCCATGGATCAAGGAGTCTTTTCAAATTTAAAGTCTTATTATTTAACAATTATTTTTCAGAAGGCTATAGCTGCCATAAATAATGATTCCTCTGATGGATTTGGGCAAAGTGAATTGAAAACCTCCTGGAAAGGATTCACCATTCTATATGCCATGAAGAACATTCATGATTCATGGGAGAAGGCCAAAATATCAACACTAACAGGTGTTTGAAGGAGTTGATTCCAACCCTTGTGAATGACTTTGAGGGGT
The DNA here is from genome assembly GCA_026826555.1 of Tolypeutes matacus. Taxonomy (NCBI): domain Eukaryota; kingdom Metazoa; phylum Chordata; class Mammalia; order Cingulata; family Chlamyphoridae; genus Tolypeutes; species Tolypeutes matacus. The sequence continues at coordinate 7,468,371 of JAKSZT010020074.1, read as the reverse complement.
TCAAGACTTCAGTGGAAGGAGAAACTGCAGATGTGGTGGAAATAGCAAGTGGAGCCTGAAGATGTGACTGAATTGCTGCATTCTCATGATAAAACTTGATTGGAGGAGGATTGTGGGAAGATGGTAGAGTAGGGAGATCCAGGACTCAGTCCTTTCACCAAAACAACTCTTACACAGGAACTGTCAGGAACAACTATTTTGAAACTCTGGAGGTCAGAAGAAGACTGTACAGCATCCAGGGAAGAGGGGGAGGAAGAGGGTGGTAAATTATAGTAATGAACAGTAAACTCCTGCTTTGTACAGGGGCTCCCAGCACCCTTCCCCCACTCTCATGGCAGGCTGCCCTGGGACCAGCCCCTGGCTAGCTTGCTGGTGACATAAAGGCACATAAAATCCCCTTTCTTGAGACCAGAGGTGGCCATGGCTGATCACTGACTGCAGCTTTTTTTTTTTTTCCTTAGGTACTGGGGTTGGGGATTGAACCCAGGACTTTGTATGTGGGAAGCCAGCACTTAACCACTGAGCCACATCAGCTCCCCTGAGTTGGTTTTTTCATTTTTGTTTGCTTGTTATTTGTTTTTATTATTTTTAGGAGGCACTGGGGACTGACCAAGGATCTCCCATGTGGGAAGTAGGTGCTTAACCACTTGAGTCACTTCCACTCCCCTGATCACAGCTTTTGATTAGTGAATTCGGATTGCTGGGAGCCCAACTCTAAGGGTGGCCATTGTTTCAATCAACCCTGGACAAAAACAGTGGCAGCCATAGTTTCAACCCACCCCAAGCAGGGGCTGTGGCAATGAAGACTTAAAAAGGCTGTGCTGCCTTAGGGCTGCAGGAGACAGTTAGTTGAGGAGCTGCATTTGCTGGGCAAGCCAGGAGAGTTCAGCTTTGGGCAGCATTTGGAGAAGCTCTTGGTGCCCTGACTACAAACAAAGGCTAAATGGTAAAATGGCAGAAGAAAGTTGCATATTATCTGTAGTGACTTTACATGTAAATGGATTAAACTCACTAGTCAAAAGGCAGAGATTGGCAGATTTTGCCAAAAGAGAAGAATGGATAAAAAGCATGATCCAGCTACAGGTTGTCTGCAAAAGACTCACCTTAAATTCAAAGATACAAATAGGTTGAAAGTGAAAGGCTGGAAAAAAATATACCATGCAATTAGGAACCAAAACAGAAGCAGGGGTAGCTATACTAATATCAGATAAAATAAACTTTAAGTAAAAAAAAAAAAAAAAACAGATACAAGAGACAAAGATGGCCATTATATACTGATAAGAAGATGTAACCATTATAAATATACACCTGCCAAACAGCAGAACCCAAAGAGATATAAAGCACATACTGACAGATTTGAAGGGAAAAATTGACAGTTCTACATTAATAGTAGGAGAATTTAATATGCTACTCTCAATAATGGCTAGAATATCTAGTCAGAAGATCAATAAGGAAATACAAGAATTGAATGATACAACCAACAAGACCTGACAGACATATATAGAACACTTTACCCAACAAAAACAGAACACACATTCTTCTTGAGTGCACATGGATCATTCTCTAGGATAAACCATATGTTAGGTCACAAAACAAGTCTCAATAAGTTAAAAAATATTGAAATAATACAATATATATTCTCTAACTGTAATGCAATGATGCTAAAAATCAATAACAGAGAGAAAGGAAAAATTCAGATATGTGGAAATTAAACAACGTATTCTTAAATAGCCAATGGGTTAAAGAGGAAATCACAAGCAAAATCAGGAAATATCTTGAGGTGAATTAATGAAAATGCAACATACCAAAACTTATGGAATGGAGCAAAGGCAGTGCCGTGAGGGAAATTCATAGCTCTTAATACTCACATTGAAAAAGAAGACAGACTTCAAATCGGAGCCCTAACCTTAGAACTGGAAGACCTAGGGGGAAAAGGGCAAACTGAACTCAAAGTGAGCCGAAGGAAGGAAATAACAAAGATTAGGGCTGAGATGAATGAAATAGGAAACAAACAAACAAACAGAACAACTAATAGAGTGAATCAAGAAAACCAAAAGTTAGTTCTTTGAAAAGATCAATAAAATTGACAAACCTTTAACTAAATTGACACAGCAAGAGAGAGAGGATACAAATAACTAAAATCAGAAAAGAAAATGGGGACATTACTACTAACCCAGTGAAATAAAAGGACTATAACGGGATAGTATGAACAAGTATATGGCAATAAATTAGATAACAAAGATAAAATGGACAAAATTTTAGAAACAAACTACCTACATTGACTCAAGAAGAAACAGAAGATCTCAACAAGCCAATTATAGTTAAGAGATCCAATTAGTAATCAAAACCCTTCCAACAGGGAAAAGCCCAGGATCAGATGGCTTCACAGGGTAATTCTACTGAACATTCCAAGGAGAATTAACTCCAATTTTGCTCAAACTCATCAAAAAAATTCAAGAGGAAGGAACATTCCCTAACTTACTCCATGAGGCCAATATCGCCCTCATACTAAAGTCAGATAAAGATGCCACAAGAAAAGAAAACTATAGACCAATATCTCTCATGAATATAGGTGCAAAAATTCTCAACAAAATACTAGCAAACTGAATCCAACAGCATATTAAAAGAATGATACACCATGATCAAGTTGGATTTATCCCTGGTATGCAAGATAGGTCCAACATAAGAAAATCAATGAATGTAATACACCACATTAACATAAAGAAGGAAAAAACCACACAATCATCTCAATTGATGCAACAAAGGCATTTGACATAATTCAGCACCACTTCTTGAAAAAAACACTTAGAACACTAGGGATAGAAGGAATCTTCCTCAACATAATAAAGGGCATACATGAAAAGATCACAGCTAACATCCTACTTAGTGGTGAAACACTGAAAGCTTTCCCCCTCTAAGATCAGGAACAAGACAATGATGCCCACTGTTATCACTGTTATTCAACATTGTGTGGAAGTTCTTGCCAGAGCAATTAGGCAAGAATAAGAAATAAAAGGCATTCGAATTGGAAAGAAACAAAACTTTCCCTATTGGCAGATGATATGATCCTACATATAGAAAATCCTGAAAAATCCACAACAAAGTTCCTAGAACTAATAAATGAATTCAGCAAAGTGGTAGGGTATGAGATCAATACCCCAAAATCAGTAGTGTTTCTATATAGAAACAATAAACAATCAGAAGAAGAAATCAAGAATAAAATTCCATTCACAAAGCAACTAAAAGAATCAAATATCTAGGAATAAATCTAACGAAGGATTTAAAGGACTTGCATGCAGAAAACTACAAAACATTGCTAAAAGAAATCAAAGACCTAAATAAATGAAAGGATAGTCTGTGTTCATGGATTGGAAGACTAAATATCATTAAGATGATATTTATAGATTCAATGCAATCCCAATCAAAATTCCAACAACAGTCTTTGCAGAAATGGAAAAGCCAATCACCAAATTTACATGGAAGGATAAAGGGCCAGAAATAGCTAAAGCCATCTTCAAAAAGAAGAATTAGTTGGAGGGCTCATAATTCCTGATCTTAAAACTTAGTATAAAGTCACAGTAATCAAAACAGCATGGCACTGGCACAAGGACATACATATAGACCAATGAAATCAAGTTGAGAGCTCAGAAATCAACTGTCATATTTATGGCCAAGCGATTTTTTTAAGGAGGTCCTGGGGATTGAACCCAGGACCTCAAACATGGGAAGCAGGTGCTCAACTACTGAGCTGCATCTGCTTTCCCCAACTGATTTTTGACAAGGGGGCAAAGACCACTCAATTGAGAAAGAATAGTATTTTCAACAAATGGTGCTGGGAAAACTGGATCGCCATTTGAAAGAAAAGAAAAAAAAAAAAGAAGAAGAAAAGGAGGATCCCTATCTCACACCATATACAAAAATCTACTCAAAATAGATTAAAGACCTAAATATAAGAGCCAGAATTACCAAACTCCTATAAGAAAATGGGAAGCATCTTCAGAACCTTGTGTTAGGCAATGGTTTCTTAAAGTTTACACCTCAAGCACAAGCAACAAAAGAAAAAATAGATAAATGGGATCTCATCAAAATAAAAAACTTTTGTGCCTCAAAGGACTTTAACAGGAAAGTAAAATGACAACCTACAGAATGGCAGAACATATTTGGAAACCACATATCAGATAAAGGTTTAATATCTAAAGAAATCCTTCAACTTAACAACAAAAGACAATCCAATTTAAAAAATGGACAAAAGACTCGAACAGACACCTTTCCAAAGAAGACATACAAATGGCCAGAAAGCACATGAAAAGATGCTCAACATCATTAGCCATCAGGGAAACGCAAATCAAATCCCCAATGAGATACCCTTTCATACCCATTCACATGGCTGCTATTAAAAGAAAAGCAACAACAGAAAATCAGTGCTGGAGAGGATGTGGAAAAATAGGAGCACTCACTCATTGCTGGCGGAACGCACAATGGCACAGTTCCTGGATTTCTGGCAGCCCCTCAGAAAGCTAAGTACAGAACTACCCTATGGCAGCAATCCCACTACTTGGCATAGATCCGAAGACCTGAAAGCAGGGACGCCAACACCGCTGTTCACGGAGGCACTATTCACCACCGTCCAAAGCTGGGAGCAGCCCAAGTGCCCGTCAACTGATGAACGGCTAAATATAATGCAGAATATACGTGCAGTGGAGTATTATTCAGCCGTAAAAAGGAATGACGTCCTGATACATGTGACAACATGGATGAACCTTGAAGACATCACGTCAAGGGAAATAAGCCAAACTCAGAGAGACAAATATTATATGATCTCACTGATTTGAAGCAATCAGAATAAGCAAATTTTTAGAGTCAGAAACTAGAATACAGGTTACCAGGGGATGGGGGTGGGCATGGGGAATGGGGAGTTGAGGTTTGCAATGTACAGGGTTCCTATGTGGAAGGGTGGAAATGTTTTGGTGACAGACGGTGGTGATGGCAGCACAATGCTGTGAACGCAGTCAATAGCGATGGAGTCTATATCTGAATGTGCTTATAAAGGGAAATTTAGATCGTATATATGGTAACAGAATAAAGATTAAAGAAAGAATCCAAGGAACTACACTACACAAACATGTATAGTGAAACCATGGACTTTAATTAATAGTGCAACTATTACTTGAACTATAAAAATATGCTCTCATCAATTTTAACCAATGTTCCACAAAAATGCAATGTGTTGGTGGTGGGGTGGTATATGGGAATCTTGTGTTTTATGCAAGATTGTTATGTAAACCTACAACTTCTCTAATAAAAAAATAAAAAACTTGAATGGATGACGAGTTGCTTCTTATGGATGAGCAAAGAAAGTGGTTTGATGGGATGGAATCCACTCCTGATGAAGATGCTGTGAACATTGTTGAAATGACAACAAGATTTAGCCTATTCCATAAGCTTAGTTCATAAAACAGTGGTGAGGTTTCAGAGGAGTGACTCCAGTTTTGAAGGAAGTTCTGGGTAAAATGCTGTCAAACAACATTGCACGCTACAGAGAGAGCTTTCGGGACAGGAAGAGTCAATCGATGTGGCAAACTTCATTGTTGTCTTATTTTAAGAAATTGCCACGGCTACCCCAACCTTCAGAAACCACCACCCAGCCCGGTCAGCAGCCGACAATGCCGAAGCCAGACCCTCCACCCACGAAAAGACGACGACTCGCTGAGGACTCAGACGTGTCAGCATTTCAGCAATGAAGCGCTCCTAAGTTAAGGCATGTGCACTGCTTTTCAGAAATGCTATTGCACACGTACTGCCTGCAGCATAGTGCAAACACAACTTTCATATGTACCGAAAAACCAAAGGCGTCACAGGCTCGCTTTACTGCGTGTCTGGAACTGCGCCTGCTGAGGGGGCCGTCATGGCCGTGGCCATCCCTCCACGGCGGACAGTGGCAAGAAGCCCCCCTTCATTAGAGATACTGCCTTGCGGATTTTGTCTCTTCTTTCCATGTGCTGATCGTATTTACCAGATTACCAGATAAGCTCAGCTTATTTACCTACAACACCCTTCCCCCATCTTTTAAAAAACATATATATATATATATATATACTTAAAAAAATCGTTTTTTTAAAGAGATAGTTAGGTTAGATAAATGTTACATAAAATATATATATATATATATATAGGGGATTCCTATATGCCCCACCGCCTGCCCCTCCCACACTTTCCCACATTGACAACATGGTACATTTATTACAATTGAGGAACACATTCTGGAGCATTGCCACTAAGCGTGGATTATAGTTTACATTGTGGTTTCACTCTCTCCCACACGATTTTGTAGATTATGGCGAGATATAGAATGGCCCATATCTGTCATTGCAACGTCATCAGGACAATTCCCAAGTCCCGAAAATGCCCCCAAGTTACCCCTGTTTTTCCCTCCCCGTCCCCTCAGAGCCTCTGGTGCCCACTGCCTCCACGCCAGTGGTACCAGTTCTTCCGTTGCTAGGGTCACAGTAAGTCTGCTTAGCCCATCGCTCATCCCCCAAGCCTGAGGACTCGGGGATGGTGAGGCCTACTCCCCCCCACTTTGAGACCTTTGTTCTCTGCAGAGCTGGGTCTGGTTCAGGACAGCACGGACGCAGCGGCCCGAGGTGAGAACGGAGAGGTGCTGAGAGAGGAAGCCAGGCTCCCACCTTGTCAGCGTCTCCGGAAACGGCTTCTATGCCATGGCCCCTCGCGCCCGGGACGGCCGCTGAGGGTGGACTTAGGGTGCATTCCAAGTGGCGTTCCAGGGTCTCACCTGGTTCCAGCTCCGCGTTCTGACCCTCACCCCCGCCCCCCAGCTAAGTCAGCACAGCCCAGACTTGTCCAGAGCGAGGTCAAGGGTCATGGCAAGCTCTAGCTGCCTTGCAGGCACCTCAGTGGTAGAGATCAAACACGGATTTCAGTGTAAACATACACACCTGCAAACACCTTCAGTGAAATTCAAGCCTACAAACACTTGAACTGATTTGAAAAAACAAAACCAAACCTGATTTTCTAAGTGTGCTGTTTTCTTGGTTTGGACATTGTAAAGGGGCTGCAATGCAAAATGCACAATTCAGATAGGAAAAGGCAATTCTTACTGGATTTGGTTTTGCTTAAAAATGAAACTTATGACCCAGTAATGGACTTAAGTAGTTCTCATTTTACAGCAAATGTTATTAAGCGGCTTCTTGTCTTTCCACATGGCTCGGAGAGAAGAGGAGCGTGGGGCCGTTTTAGCCAATGTCCAGTTGGTGGCCTGGCAGCAGAGCAGGCACCTTCCTTGCTCTTCCCTGTCGGCAGTGACTGGCACGTGGCCCGCACACCTACGTGCTTTTAAATTGACGGATGACGTCTGGAGGCTGGGCCAGGAGGTGGGGGCAGGTGGTGGGGGGCGAGGGCTCGGGCCTGCCAGGCTCCCCAGCACAGCCCAAGGACCTGGCGTCTGGCAGGCAGGCTGGGTTCCAGCTATCTCACCTCTTTCAGCCTCTGTTTCCTCATCTGTAATCTGGAGAGATCGGCTGTAAATGCCAAATAACACCCACACTTGGGGGCTCTCAGCTTGGTGCCAGGTGTGGCACCTGGAAGGAGGGGGTGCCGGCTGCGTGCCACCTGCTCTGGGAACCTCGGCTGCAGAGCTCTGCCTGCTTGTGGGCTTTCCTTCCCAGCCTCCGCTCTGTCGTCTCTTGAAGGCCTGGCCTGCCCCCGGTCCAAGGTCAGCCATAGAGAAGGCACTTCCCACCCTCGGGCTCGATGCAGCCAGCAGAGGGACCAGACGCCCTGCTGCACGGGCTTGGGCCAGTCACACCCCCTCCTTCAGCCTGTTTTCTTCTCCTTCAAGTTGGAATATTCACAGAACCTGGCCCTAGCGCAGGGAGGGTTAAATGTGCTAACTCATCACAGTTTGGAACCAGCCTGGCTGACGGTAAGGAATAGCTGAAAGTATTTTTATTTTAACCGTTCACCTCTGGTATCCAGTCCATGACTTCTAAATGTGTCTCATACACATCGCTTTCTCCCCATTTCCATTGCTAAATTTCCCCCCGTCTGATTTCTAAGACGCCTCCCTTCCTTGGCTTCCCTCTGAACCTAACATTTTGGTGCCGAAACCCGGGAGCCCGCCCACCTGCGCGTCCCTCTCTATCCACACCTGCAACTGCTCAGGCTGACGCCCTCCTCCCGTGCCCGTCGCGCTCCGCTCAGAGAACCGGGTCAGGAGCTTCCCGGCCTCCCTCACCACCAGCTCCCTCTTCCGCTTTGTTCCCAGTTGTCCAGAACAAGTCTCCCTGAAAGCCCTGGTGCTGGGCGAGGGCTGCCTCGGTCCTGGGCCTTGGGCTCTGCGGGGGACGCCTCCTGGGGCCCCTGCTCTGGGTCGCAGCCCCAGAGATGCAGGGAGGGACGCCCCTGGACCCGGCGGCGTGGCGGGAACTCGGTGACATCTCCTTAAACCCCCGGCAACAGCCACTCCACACCCCTAAAAACGCCCCCCGGGGCCTCTTCAAGACCGCGCTCTTGGGCCTGATCTCGGGCTGCGAAGGCTCATCCTCTCCTCTGACGCCGCCCGGCGCACCGCCCGCTCCACGTCGAACCGTCTGCCGAAGACCCCCAAATTCTCACAGACCTCGGTAGCCGTCGTCGGCCCGCCCCGCTTCGGAAGTTCTCCTCCTGCACTGCCCTCCCGCCGCCTCCGGATGCGGCTCGCGGGACCCCCTCCTCCTCCCCGCGCGCTTCGCCTCCCAGCCAGCCCCGGCCTTCGCGGGAAGCGGACCCCTCACCAGCCAGACGAGCGCGTTAACCCGGCGGCGAAGCTTCTAGCAATCGAGACGCAGAACAAGCGCAGCGAGAAAGGCCGAAGAAGGCGGCCCAGACCACGTCTCGTGACCGAGCCCACCTGCCGCTGCGCTCCCGGGCCCACCCGCCGAGCCGCAGGGAAGGCACCGGCGGGCCAGCGGCCCCCAGGCCTCTCAGGGCCCGAAAAAGGCAAGGGGGCAGCGGCTACCCAGGCAGACCCGCCCCGCTTCAGCCCCCCAGGCCCCCGGGGACTGGCAGCGGACGACTGGAGGTGCCCAGGGACCACGCAGGCCCCCGCGCCCGTCTCCAAAGCAGAAACTCAGGCGACTCGGATGGTGGCGGGTAAGCCATGCCCATCCCTCATTAGCAGGAAACCACCGACTCTGCCCTTCCCGGAGTCCCCAAACCCTGAACTTGCTCCTTGATCTCAGTGGAAGGGTTTCCCACCCCTCCTTCGCCATGCTTGCTGTAAAGAGCCCTCCCTGCTCACCGCTCGTCTGGCCAGTGCTCCCCAGAGCACAAAGACCCATCCTCCTCCTCTCTAACAAACCTGTCCCCAGCTCCCTCCTCTGCTCCACCCCCCCCCAAACTCTGTCAACCTGGAAATCTGAAATACTGAAATTCCTGTCATTGCCACCCACCGTGAACCAATCACAGTTCAACTCAAAATGAAATGCTACTTTAACAATATTTTAAATTTAATTCACATTTTGATCAAAATTTTTATCAAAGTGTTAAAAAACTTTCAGTTTTAAATCAGTAGCTTACTCCTGAACTTTGAATCTAAGTGTACTCCTAAAAAGTAGTAATACAAAATATACGTATTAAATGTCAATCTAAACCGCTAAATTAGTGTTTAACTGCATTTATACTGTTCAAGTATTCCTGACTGGTTGCTGGTTACTAATAAAAGAGTTTCCAAGAGCAAGCTCGCATATTACAGGCAACACAGATTCCAGAAGAAATCTTAAAAGCAGTAAAAATCAGAGATGTGAAATGATGGAAATCTTGAAAACAACCATGCCAAAGGAGTACAAATTATAAATAAAATTAATAAGCTTTATGTTTCTGCTAATGTGTCTTAACTCTTTGTGTTTGTCTGTGTTTGTTCAGTGCCACTGTATATTTTGATACCTCCAGATGGTAAAATTAAATTCACAAAATGAAAGGAGGGATGTAAAACTTACACGAATATAGAAAAAAGTAAAAAGTTTGTAGAAATGCTGACTAAAATTTGATAAATTTGTTTAAGAGTATGTTTTGTCCTAAGATAAAATGGCTAGTTTTCAGAAAATCAGAATAAAAGTATGTAAAACAAAACTGGTAAAAGGTATTGTAGAAAGTAGCACTAAGTAAAGGAATGTGTTCTGTAAAAGTGAAATTTGTCTTAAAGTAACTATAGTCTATATGGTCCTGGATAGGTATAAGAAGTTTGTAAAAGCATGGTTTAAACTGAAATATTTAAATCGCTAATTTCAGGAAGTCAGTATTAAACAAAAACTGAATTGATGATAACAAAAAGCAACTTCATAAGAGCGGGGCTGACAAAACCACAGTGCAGCTCTTGCCTAACCCCAGGCCCACCTCCAGCAGGGGCACCTGCGCCAGCCTCTCGGGGAAAATAAAGGCCACGCAGCAGAGGCTGGTGATGATCCTTCTCTGGTGGCGCAAGCCGCCTCACGAGCTAGTCTTTGGCAGGAATTGGAAGCTCCATTTCCCAAAAATGAGGGAGGAAGAGATGGTTGGCCACTGACTTCAGCTACTGATTAGTAAATTCGGCTGGCTAAAATATAATCCTAAGAACAGCTTTGAAGTTTGAGCCTTTCCAAGTCAGAAGGACGCCGGTGGCCGCCATTTTGACTCCAGCCCCAGCATGAGGGGAAGCCAGGCTGACTGAAAATCACAGTGACGGTTGAGACCAGTTTCTTTCACCCAGATTGGCCTGCAGCCCTGGCTAGGCTTTAGCCCCAGCTCTAGCAGGGAGGAAGCTGGCAGGCCCTGCACCAGCCTATCCAGGTAACTGCAGGTACATTCAGCTGGCACAGACTGAATAATCGGAAGTCTACCAGGGCAACTGTGGTCATCTTGGACCTGCACTGCATAGACTGCTGCCCACACCTGCAGCTCCATCCCTGCCCCAGGCAGGGGAGAAAGGGGTGTGAAGCTTCATCAATCTCTCTGGGCAACTACAGTCTAGGCCCGTATGATTTGGATTATTCCACACGGCTGTGGCTCTGTCCCTACCCCTGGCAAAGGAGAAAGTTGGAAGAAGCTTCACTGGTCCCTGGGACACTTAGGGCAGCTTGAGCCTCCATAGCTTACAGCACCAACTACATCCTCGGCTCCTACTACACAACCAGCAAGGGAGAAAGGGCAGGAAGCCCTAAACTAAAGAGAGAAACTGCACCCAGAATACATACATCTCGTAAGCCAGATGCCAAGACACCAGCAAAAAATTACAATCCACATCAAGAAACAGAAAGATACGGCCCAGTTAAAGGAACAAGATAAGCCCCCAGATGACATAAAGGAGTTGAGACAACTAATCATAGATGTTCAAACAAATCTCCTTAATAAATTCAATGAGATGGCTAAAAAGATTAAGGGTATTAAGGATATTGTGGATGAGCACAAAGAAGAATTTGAAAGCATACGTAGAAAAATAGCAGATCTTACAGGAATGAAAGCTGCAATAAATGAAATTTAAAAATACACTGGATCCATATAACAGCAGATTTGAGGAGGCAGAAGAAAAGATTGGTGAGCTTAAAGAAATGGCCTCTGAAAGCGAACATACAAAAGAACAGTTGAAGAAAAGATTGGAAAAAACTGAGCAAGTTCTCAGAGAACTAAATGACAGCAAAGGAGGTGCAAACATACATGTGATGTGTGTCCCAGAAGGAGAAGAGAAAGAAAAGGAGTCAGAAGGAATATCTGAAGAAATAATGGTAAAAAAAACTTCCCAATCCTATTGAAGGACATAGATATCTGTGTCCAAGAAGCACAACCTACTCCCTTCTGAATAAATCCGAATAGACCAACTCCGAGACACCTACTAGTCAGAATGTCAAATGCCAAAGACAAAGAGAGAATTCTGAGAGCAGCAGAGAAAAGCAATGCATAACATAGAAGGGATACCCAATAAGGTTAAGTGCTGATTTCTCACCAGAAACCATGGAGGCAAGAAGGCGGTGGTATGATATATTTAAGATACTGCAAGAGAAAAACTTCCAGCCAAGAATCTTATATCCGGCAAGATTGTCTTTCAAAAATGAGGGCGAGTTTAGAATATTCACAGATAAACAGAAACTGAACGTTTATAGCAAAAAGACCAGCTTTGCAGGAAATACTAAAGGGTGTGCTACAATCAGAAAAGAAAAGACAAGGAGAGAGAGGCTTGGAATAGAGTCTATAAATGAAAATTATATCAGTAAAAGTAACTAACAGTGTGAAAAGAGTGATGAAAATAAAATATGACAGATAAAACCCAAAGGTCAAAATGGGTAAAATAAGAACTTACTTTCCAGTAATAATATATATATATATTTTTTAAAGATTTTATTTATTTATTCATTTATCCCCCCCTTGCTGCTTGTCCTCGCTGGGTCAGCTAACCACGCTGTGCGGGCGGGCTTGCCTTCACCAGGAGGCCCTGGGAACCGAACCTGGGGCCTCCCATATGGTAAACGGGAGCCCTACTGATTGAGCCACAGCCGCTTCCCTCCAGTAATAATATTGATGTTAATAGATTAAATTCCCCAATCAAAAGACATAGAATGGTGGAGTGGAAAAGAAAATATAAGCCATCTATGTGCTGTCTGCAAGAGACTCACCTTAGGCCCAAGGATCCCAATAGATTGAAAGTGAAAGGCTGGAAAAAGATATTCTACATATGCAATAACCACCACCACAACGAAAAAGCCAGAGTAGCTATACTTATATCAGTTGAAATAGACTTTAAAAAACACTAGTAAAGCCCAATCTGAGTATGAAGTCAGGGAAAAAAAATTCCATTTACAATAGCAACTAAAAGATTAAAATATTTAGGAATAAACTTAACCAAGGATGTAAAGCACTTGTATTCAGAAAACTATATTGCATTGTTAAAAGAAATTTAAAAAGACCTAAATAATTGGGAGAACATTGAATGCTCACGGATTGGAAAACTAAATATCATTAAGATATCAATTCTACCCCAATTAATATATAGATTCATTGCAATCCTGACAAAAATTCCATCAGCATTTAAAAAAAATAAATGGAAAACATGATTATCAAATTAATTTGGAATAAATAAACATCTTAGCCAGAAACATCTGAACAGCCAGAAACATCTTAAAAAGGAAAAGCAAAGTTGGAGAACTCTCACTTCCGGACTTTAAATCATATTACCTAGTTACAGTGGTACAAATAATATGGTAGTGACATAAAGACAGACACATAGACCAATGGAACCGAACTGATGGCTCAGAAACAGACCCTCACATCTATAGTCAAGTGATTTTTGACACGCCTGTCAAACCCACCCAGCTCAGGCAGAACAGTCCGTTCAACAAATGGTGCTGAGAGAACTGGATATCCAGAGCCAAAAGAAGGAAAGAGGACCCCTATCTCACACCTTATACAAATATTAATTCAAAATGGATCAAAAACCTAAATATAAAAGCAAGAACCATAAAGCTTCTAGAAGAAAATGTTGGAAAACATCTTCAAGATCTGGTGGTAGGTGATAGATTCTTAAAGGAGATAAGAGGAGGACTGAGATGGACTACTGATGTTTAATGTATGTAAAGGTTTTAATTAATTGTACTATAAAAGTGTGGAAATGTACAGGGTTGATGGTAACACATTATAGTGAGTAACAGCTGGTTTATATATGGGAATGTGGCTGGAAAGGGTAGTCTAGGGATGTAAATGTCAATTGAAAGAAAGCTAGAGAATAATCTAGGGACTGAATAACACAGTAAACCCAGAGGTGGATGAGAATTGTGGTTGATGGGACAGATGCAAGAGTGTCCTTTGTGAGCTAGAGCAGATGTACATCACTACTGCAGGGTAGTGGGAATGTGGAGAGGCATGGGAAAAATACAACTGGAGTGACCTATGGACTATAGTTAACAGCAATAATGTAATATTCATGCATCTATGCCAAAGATGTGCTGTGTTGATAATGGGGGAGTATGGAAAAAGTGTGCCAAATGTACACTATGGACCATGGTTAGTGGTAATAGTCTGATGATATTATCTCATAATCTGCAACAAATGTTCCACCACGGTGCGGTGTGTTGATAGAAGGGTGTTGTATGGGAATTCTGCACCTGTGCATGATTGTTTTGTAAGTTCACAACTTCTGTAATAAAAATATATTTAAAAAATAGTAATAGGGCGGGTTGGGGGAAAATACACCAAATGTAAGATATGAACCATAGTTAGTATTAAAAGTAAGATTTTGACGATATTCTTTCATAATTTGTGACAAATGTCTCACAACAATGCAAGGTGTTCCCACTGATTAAATCATGTCCCTGCACTATTCCTGCCTCTAAACATGTGCTTGGTGTGTATCCTGGGGCACTTGCCACTTTCCACCCTGTTTGTCTTCCTTATCTTGGCTCTCAGATAGACTGCAAATTTCCTGAGCCAGGGGCTGTCAGACTCATCTTTGTAGAGCACAGATAATGTCATGGTAGAGGGATCAGCTACCCCTGACTTCCATATTCCTACTAACAGCTTCCCCCACCACGGTTATTAAAACTTCTAACCCCAAACTCATCCTTGGGGCTGCGGTCTTCCTCAGCGACAGCACTCAGAAAATCCAGTCTTCCTTTATCTCTTGCCTCTGCGCACGGCTCCCCCGAGAGGCTGGCAGCATGGACTCTGGCCTCGGCAGAGCTGGGTTCAGGAGCAGGCTCTGCCACTCTTTAACTCTGCCCTCCCTGGGCTCGTTCCTCATCCAGCACAAGGGGTAATAACAGCGCCCACCCACATGGCTGGGGTGGCCTGGGATTGTGCCCAGTGTCTGCCTCCAGCTCTCCTTGCTGCCGAGCCCTCGCGTCACAGCCACACCATCTTCCGTGAATCTTTTCTGGGAGTGGTAAGCCAGAGCATGAGGAAACCTGGTTCATTTCCGAGTAAGTTGGGTTGTTATAGACTTCACCCTTGTAGCGAAGGTCCCGCATACTGTCACCATCTGGAGTAACTCAGAATTCACTGAAACCGTTTTCTACATGATGATAACTTTTAAGCTCTGAAGCCATCCCTTGTGCTGCCTTTATATCCTGTCTTGCAGATTAAACAAATTGTTGAAATGTTTCTTCTAATATCCCCCAGAGCTGCTTTACTTTATCAATAACCTTCTCGAAATATGAAGTCTTAAGCTAATCTTAAAATTCATGTGGAAATACAAAGGGCCAGGAATAGCCATACAATCATAGAAAAAGAAGAACAAAGTTGAAGGACTCCCATGTACCAATTTCAAAAACTTACTACAAAACTACAGTGATCAAACAATGTGGTACTGGCAAAAGGGCAGTCATATAGACCAATGGAAATGGAGAGTCCAGAAATAAACCCTCAAATTCATGCTAAGTTGATTTTAGACAAGGATACCAGGAAAATCCAATTAGGAAAGATTCGTCTTTTCCACAAATGGCGCTGGGAGAACTGGCTGCACATGTGCAGAAGAGTGACTTTGGACCCCTACCTCACACCATGCACAAAAGTGAACTCAAAATGGATCACCAATCTCTATTGTGGGAGCTAAACTTATAAAACTCTTAGAATAAAGTACAGGAACAAATCTTCATGGCCTTGGGATGGGCAGTGGTTCTCAGACATGACACCAAAAGCACAAGTAACAAAATAAAATATAGATACACTGGACATCATAAGAACTAAAAACCAAAGAACACCATCAGGAAAGTGAAAAGACAACCCGCAGAATGGGATATACTTTTTTTTGCAAATCATTTATATAATAAGGGACTTGCATTTAGTAAATAAAAAGAACTCTTAAAACTCCAAAATGAAAAGATAAATAACTCAATTTAAAAATGGGTAAAAGATTTGAATAGAAATTTCTCCAAAGAAGAGATACGTATGGCCAACATCATTGGCCAGGGAAATGCAAATCAAAACCACAATGAGATACCACTTCACACCCCCTTGGATGGCTATTATTAAAAAGACAGACAATAATAAGTATTGGAGAAGATGTGTAGAAATTGGAACCCTCCCACATTGCTATATGAACATTTGGAACTTCCTCAAAATGTTCAACAAAGAGTGACCATATGGCCCCGTAATTCCACTCCCAGTACATTATACCCAAGCGAAATGAAATATGTGGACACAAAAGCCTGACTGTGAATGTAGCAGCATCCCGTCAAAGTGCAACGTGGAAGCAGCCCGAGTCCATCGGCAGGTGGGTGGACAAACAAACGTGCTCCACCCACACAACGGGATATTATCCAGCAGCAAAAAGGAATGGCGTCCTGATACCTGCTACCACCTGATGCACATGGGAACACCGTGCTGAGAGAAAAGCCAGACGAAAGGACGGTGTCGTCTGGTCCCACTTACAGGAGGCGTCCAGAGCAGATAAACCTAGAGCAACGGCGTGGATCAGAGGTTGCCAGGGGCTGTGTAGGAAGAATACAGAGGGACTGCCAGTGGTACAGGGTTTTGGGGTGATGGAAGCACCCCAAAATTGGAGTGTGGTTGTGGTTGCACAACTGTGTAAATATACTAAGACCCTTGAATTGTAACTTTAAGTGGGTGAATTATATGGTATATGAATTAACCTCAAGAAACACGTTTAGAATGCGATGTCCAGCTTGGGCCCAGGACTGTGGCCCATCGGAGCGGTGCTTGCTCATGGCGATCTCGTGCTATTTTGAGGCCCAGGCTGGATTTGTGCGTCTGCCGTGCTCTGTGAATTGTGAGTGTTTGCCTCTGCCGTAAGCTAGGAAGAGGAGCGTTTTTATTGCTCATCATCCCTCCACTTCCTTGTGTAGTGTTGTGTGCAGAGGCCTTAATTAGACAAGGTTTGCTGAATGAATGTACTCTACGTTTGCCTTGAGGGCAGACCCCCCACGTCTCTTCTACGCAAACTGCTTTCAGCCAGGCCTGTGCTGTGCGTGGCGATGCACTTTTCTGGGATCAGAGTGAAGAGGCGCTATGGCTTGTTGACCCCATCAGTCTGCTAGTCAGGCACGGCTTCTCCTGAACCCTTTCTTTGCTATCCAGAGTTGTTTCTGTCTCGTCCTCCCCACCGCCCCAAATCCACCTGACAAAATCCCCCTCCCCCACGGACGATTCTTCGAGATCTTTATCCCATACCACCGTGAATTTTAAGGTGCATGTGTAGTCTCAGCATCTCTTCCAGACAATAAGGACTTAATTAAGGAGGAATCCTGATTTCTTTCTTACTTTTCCTCTTAGAATTGAGCAGAACGCTTTAAAAGTAAGGATGCTGAACACATTTTAAAAGTATCAGAAAGTGTCCCATGCTGCCGAAAATGCCGTTAAACCTCCACACATTCAGGCGTTGAATATCTGGGAAAAAAGACTACAACACAGAGACCTCAAAGTCCTAAAATATATTGGAATAGTCCATATCAAACACACTGCTAGTTTAGGTACCTCTCTGCAATGTTCTCCGATTATCTGGGACATAACTGTCAGTAACAGAAGAGACACAGGTTCTCCGTTAAAATTTAGAGAAGGAATCATTTCAGTTTTCGTCTTGCAAGTTGATGTCGCTATGGGTTTTGGCCCAATGCTCAGGTAACTGCTTTGCCACCTTCTGTCACTGTGGTGGGTACTGGTGAGTTTCCCTGGCCATGTCCGTGGTCCCCAGGTCTCCCCTGCCGCCACCGCGCCTTCCTGGGAACCAGCTCTGTGGCTGGCGCGACGTCGCCTGACAGCCAGAAGTGGGAGCAGGAAGACTTTCTGGAAGCCTCTGGCTCACAGCCAGGGCAGGTGTCTGAAATGACGGTCAGGGAGGGGCCGTGGAGATGGCCTAGGTCACGGGGACCCTGGTTCCGAGAGGAGTGCATCTTAGGGTCTGCAGCCAGCTTCCAATGTGCTGGATGTGACTGGGAGTCAGCCCAGGGGTTAAAATTCCGAGGCCGCTGTGCTGCTTGGCTTCCTTCCCTCCTGTGCAAAGAGGTTTTTTGGGCAGGGTTGGTTTTGTGGTCTGCTTTCCTGGAGGACATGGGCCCTGTTCCCAGCCAACACCTCGCACTCGCACTCGAATAGACGATGATGGAAATTACCTAGGGTGTGGTCAGCCCTCTCCAGCCAAAGGACAAACATGCTTACCTCGCCCACCAACCCCGGAAAGCCCTCCGTCCCTGAAATGGGAGGGCAGGTGTCCGAGCCCGAGGCCCTTTGACTCTTCCTGTCTTGTGCAATAGCTCAAAGCACCCTAGATAAAAGTAGATACAAATGCACCAATAGGATGCCCCAACTGGTACAATGTGAACGCAGGCATAAATTACCTTCCACTTTATGACTCTCACATTTATTTTTACTTTGGACAAAAACCTATAGAATTAGGATAATTCAGGGTTGAGAATAAATCGCTGAATTTACTACAATCAAAAACTCAAAAATGTAGTATACACTAAAAACATAAATGTTTACAATTGATCAACTGCTTAAGAAGTAATAAGACACAAAATAAAACAATCTTTCTTCAAGTTCCATAATAAAAAAAATCCTGATGTAGAGTCCAGTGTTTGTTTCCGTCACTGGGAGAAAAACAGACGGGTCTCTGCAGTGGACTGCCCATTTGCTCCCCAGAGCTCGCTCAGCTCATGGTGTGCGTGGAGATGAGAGGGGAAGCGTGTTGGAGGCAGCCAGAAAGAGGTGAAGCTAAAATGGCCGACCGACAACAAAGAACAAGCCTGATCCTATATTTAGCCTTCTTTGAGGAAGTAGCTCACCCTGCTCCCATGCCGGCGAAACCTTCCCACCTTCCACAGATAGCAAACCCTCCCTAGCAACCAACTGTGTCCAATCCCAGCCTGCCACATATGCCTTACACGTACTTCCCCTTTTTCATGATATATATGCCACCACCTCCCTTAAGGAGGTAGAAGCCATGAAGAAGCAATAAAGAAGAAGCATGTAGAAAGTCTCTGTGTGTGTGTCTGTTGTGTCTACGTCTCATTCCTTCACTGGGTAACTCAGAGTCTCAGTTGATTTGTCCCGCGGGCCGGGACAGAAGCGGGTTCCTTTTCACAATGTTGTTTCTTCTAAAACACAGTTTCTCTTTTAAATAAAATGAAAGCAATAATGCTAAAATGTTGCTGTCAGAAAACACCTTTCTCTGAAGATGAAGTGCCAAATTGTCTCGCAAATATTTCCTGCCTCTCACTTGCAATATTCTGTTGGTCATGTTAACATAGTCGAAGCTTCTGAATACTTATGAAGATTTGGTGTTTTCTTGACAAAGCCTGGGAAGGCAGCGACAACCTCACTGGGTAGCGTATCTAGCAATTCAATCTTTTTTTTTCAAATGACCGATGGTAAGGAACTGCGTTGCATTTACACGAAGTCTGAATCCGCGCATTCCTCGTGAAGTTACTGCTCGTGACTCTCCAGGCCTCTGGTTCACAGCGCGGAGTGCAGCCACTGCTGTGCCCTAGGCGGAGGCGGCCAGCCAGGGCGCTCGTGCCGCAGCAGCTGGGCTCCTCCCCTGGCCAGTGCGCCTGTCACCCACTTGCTCCTTCTTTCCTGGCGGCTGCCCATGGCATGGCTCCCTCCTCCAGCTGGCTGGAGCTGAGCTGGTCTCCAGCCTGCGGCCTGTCTGGCTGCTCCCATCCGGGCTAAGGGGTCAGTGCCAGGTCCTCAACTTCCACACACATTGTTCCCAAAAATGACCTACTTGAGAGGAAACTGGTTCGTAATTGTTTAGAAAACACTTTAGAAAAATGGGCTCTACCAGTTTAGAAAAAAGGAAAACACCCTGTCTCCTGTCCCAGATCACTGGGGCATGGCCGGGGCAGGAGCTGGAGAGAGCCCGGCCTGCTCGGCCAGGCCCAGAACATTCCGCTGGCTGCGGAGCAGAGAACGTGGGCTAGCATGAGCAACCTCTCACCTGAGATCGGTCTACAGATCCGAGGACGGTGATTCCCTTACAGGAGAGAGGGAGGAGGCGCAGAGGCCCGGAGGCTTGGTAACGGAAGCCCGTGGCCCTGCGGTCGAGGCGTGAGGAGGCTTCCATCCCCAGAGCGCCTCGGAAAGCAGGTTTGCGGGGGCGGGGGGGTCATTGGGGGAGGGAGAATCTGGAACACAAAGTGCTTTGCGGCCATAATTTATAAGGTGATGGAAGCCAACGGTTTTACGTGTACTCGACATTTCCTTAACATGTGAGGGATAACGTGTTGCCAGGTGCCAGCCCTAAACATCAGGTTGTTGGCATGTCTGACAAACCAGCCACACATTTTTCAAGAAGCTGGAGGATAGTTTCTCCACGTGGTGCAAGCTCTCAGCAGCCCTGCTGGGGTGCGCTTGGCGGGGGGGGGCCCCCACCCCGCGGGGGGCGCTGGGGGTTGCTGAGAGACGAGCCACACCCCACTTGCTTTACCTTCAGCAAGACGGACAATCTGGAATATTATGTAGCTAAGCTATTGAAGGAAGAGATTGATTGTGTCTGGGGGAAATCTTAACTGTGGATTTATTTGCAGAAACTCACTGTTCTAAGCTTCCTAAAGGTCTTCTTAGCCTGGGAATCCATGTGATATTGTGACCCCTGACTCTGAGGAAGAAAAACAAGCAAGGTGCCTCAAAAAAAAAAAAAAAAAAAAGAGGTCAAAGGTCAGGAGGAAACAAAGCTCACCTTGGTTATGAGTGTAAGAAGAGGGAAAATAAAAGTTTATAAAGGAAAGCTTAATGGCTTAGTTTCATTTTATGCATAATGAAGAAAGAGAAGAGGAGACTAAAAAACGGGGATAAAGAAAAGAAAGAAGGCACCGTGGTGGGGGGTGGCAAGGGGCAGAGGCCACAGGGGAGGAAACTTGCAGCCGGAGAGGTGGCGGGACAGGCAGGCTGCCAGTCATGGAGACTGCCCGGCTCCTCTTGGTCGTTGGCCTTGACAAATTCTAATCAGCCAATTAAGCACTGTCTGCTGCACCCCCCCATGCTGGATGAGCCCAAATCAAATGAGTCTTGGAGGGGCCACTGTAAATTCTACCACGTCCAGGTCATTTCCAAAATGAAGTGTTCCTGCAAAAAATTTATCAAAACACCCGATTTTTGGTCTGAGCCCTAAAACCTTCTAAAACAGAGATGTAGAGAGCATTTTTAGTTTCACTCTGTTCTGATTCAGATATGTTCACTTACTTGCAGGCAGGTATGCAAAAGATGTCCCAAGCAAGCTGTGCTGAAACTTTGTCATGTTAATGCTGGTCACAAGCTAAAGCAAAAATTTATTTTTAGGTATAGCCTTGTAAATTGCCCCAAAGCAATTTTTTATTTCCATCTGATTTATTGGAAGAAAATAGGCTCAGATTTATTGGGCCTGTTAATAAAAAACTAAAAAAATCAAATGACCTCCTGTTGTTCCTGCTGCTATTTATTGATCTCTCTCTCATTTAGCAAGCAATTCAATGTGCAGTGAGGTGTGCTGGTCGAGACGGATGGCGAATGGGAAAATGGAACGAACATTTAGAGAGCATTCTCAGGTCCCAGAAAGCGGCTTTAAAAAGTGAGAATGAATTAGATTCACATCCCTGGAAAAAAGAGGGAGATCTTGTTTTAATGGTGAACTACGTTGATTGGACTGGGGTCTCCTGGGGTCTCCTGAGCGCTTTCAAGGAGCAGGGCCTGGCCTCACCTTCTCCCAGGGTGACCCCGACTCGCCTTGGGGTGCTTTGAAGGGCTGCTCCCTCCTGGCCTCCCCATCCAAGCCCTGGCGTGAGGGCGACCATGAGGGGCAAGGGTGATGGCAAGGGCATTCTGAGAGCAAACGCGGCTTCAACACGGGAAAAATGTCCTGGCTCAGGTCCCCGTGTAGACGGGCGTCAGGGGCAACAGGCGTCCCTGCTCAGCGGGGCAGGGCCCCGCGCCCTCTTCTCCCTCCCTCCTCCCCCCGCGGCTTTCCAAGCTCGCCCTGCATCTGGGGTGCAGACCAGGTGGGACCCGGCAGCTCGTGCCGTCAGGGGCAGAGCTGGCTTGGGCCCTGCGAGCATCCTGGAACGCGCTGTGCGATGGGGACGGGGCGGCACAGAAGCTGAGGCCCCTGTGAGGCTGCGGGGGCCTCGTGTGGGAAACCTGCGGCGTCGGCAGAACACGGCCCTGCCCCTGCTCTCGGCGATGCGCCCAGGAGCCGCGGACAGAATGCACCACGGCCCAGCTCCCTGCCCCTGCCCGAGGGAGCAGTGACACGGTCACCGCAGAGGGGGGCCCGGGAAGCTGGCTCTGGGGCTGGGGTCTCAGCCTCCTCAACCCAGAAAAACGTGTCGCTGAATCTGATCCACTGCTGTGCCGGGCTTCAGTCAAGGTGTGGCCCAGCTCAATCAGGAGCTGCTTAACCCTGTCACCAGGGCCCTTCATCAGAGGATGGGAGTGAGGGGGCAGGGAGGGAGGGAGGGGGAGGGAGAGAGGGAGACGGAGGGAGGGTGGGAGGGAGACGGAGGGAGGGGGAGGGAGACGGAGGGAGGGAGGGAAAGGGAAAGGGAGATGGATGGAGGGAGGGAGGGAGGGAGGGAGAGGGGGAAGGAGGGAGGAAGAGAGGCAGTCATGGGAAGCAAGAGGCTGCGACAATGGAGTAACCCAGAGAGAAGGGAGAGGATGGGCGAGGCCACCGTGTCGTCGCCATGTGACAAGCTAAAGACCAAGGATCTCCAGCAGCCAGCCCCAGAATGCCACAGTCTTCAGGGAGAAAGAATTGCCTTGACGATGCCTTGACTTGGACTTTCTTTTAGCCACAAAACTGTGAGCGAATAAAGTCCCTTTTTGTTTAAGCTGAACCATTAGACGGCATTTGCTTGGGCAGCCCAGGAAACCAAAATGCCAACCCCTCGGAGCTGGGACAACGAGGTCACCCATGTGGCTGGGGTTAGGGCTGGGTTCGGGTTAGGGAGCTGGAGCCTGCGTGTCCTGACCTGCCCGGTTTCTTGATTTTGTCCATGGCATTACGACACCCGCAGCATCTGCCTGGGAAGTAACAATGCCTTGCTGTTCTATTCGCCCCCCACAAGTCTTACAACAACAAAAAATTCTGAAAAGTGAATAAATGTTGAAAACCTAATGTACTCAAGTAAAAGGAAGCACAGAGGCCAAGTTAACAAGCAATCTGGGAAAATTTTCTTTAGAAAATAAAAGCAGTAGGGAAAATTTGAACTAAAAAGTCCTAAAGCAGATATGGGAAAATAATACTGGAAAATTCCTTGTTACCACATTCTGAAAAGTCACCAACCACAGAAGTTTCTGCCAGTAATAGTTTTGCCAGGAAAAAGTTTAAGTTTTTGAATTCGGTATTTTCTGCGAGTTCTGATCACTACAAACCATCACACGATTTTAGTGTTGTGGAAGGTCCAGGCTGCTCTGCGACGTGATTCCACATCCGAGCCGCATCAGGGCTGCACTGGGAACACAGACTCGTCATGGATAAAGGATTGGAATTAAGGCCACCTCGTCCAGGTGCATTTTTGTTACCTGTTTAACCCACCACCAGTTTATTACCATGAGCCACGAGGGAAGGCACAGGCACAGGCTGTGTGACAACTGGCGCCCGCTTGGAGCGTGTCCAGACTTGAGGCCCACAGCCGGGCCGGGGCACCTGCGTGCCACCAGGTGAGCACAGTAGGTCTGACAAACTTGTCTTCCTTTGGTTCCTAGTTTGAGATTTTATTACTTTCCTATGAAACTTGCTGAATTTGGCAGAACTAGGACATTTATTGGTAGGATTTCTCACTGATTTCCAAAGGGGGTTAATCCCTGCAGACGTTTACGGGATTTCAGTTGGAGGAGAGATGGATTTAGACTCACAGCTATGAAAGTGTCGGAAAGGAAACAGGAGCAGCAGTGCCTCACAGCTGCCCAGGGCTGCCGGAGCCCGGCGGCCCCGCCGATCTCCGCAGAGCTGAGCCCGGGGGCCCTGGGAATGGGGACGGCCAGGGCAGGAGGTGGGGTGGGCTCAGCTCCGCTCCGCAGAAACAGCCGGAGCCCCTCGCAGGGGCCTGCCACGCGCGGCGCGCCCTCAGCCCGCAGGCCCTGGTGAGAGGAGGCCCCTGGCGCCTCAGAGCCGGGGGGGGGGGGGGGGGGGGCTCCTGAGGGAGAGGAGCCCGGGAGTCCAGCGGGCGCTGACCTGGTCTCTGCGCCAAGTTCCTGTGACGCAGCCCCTCGTGCGGACGGGGAGAAGGGCAGCGCGGAAGGCCCTGGCCGCCGCCTGCCGCGGACGTGCGGTGACTCGGGATCGACCCGGCCAGAGCAGCTCCGGAGCCCGAGGCGCAGCGCCCTGCCGAGCTGCATTCACCCCCGACGGCTTTGCTAGGCGGGGACCGAGGTGCGCCCGCGGGGCCGCGAGCTGGGGGGCTCCTGCCGGGGGGCGCCAGGGCGCGGCAGCCGCAGAGGCCGTCCCGGGGAAGCCAGGGCCTGCCGCCGCCAGTGCCCGATGTCCAGGCGCCGTCGCGGCTCCGGCCGCTGCGGCCTCGCTTCTGCCCTTCGCCGTTTTCGGTTTTACGCCCCCAGTGCAGGTCATCCCAGCTATCAAAGCCGAGGCGTAAAGGCCAGGAAACGTTCACTTCAGAAAGCAACGGCCTAGCGTCCTGGTAAAGAGACGGGGAGGGCAAGAAAGGCTGCTGGAGAGTCGGCGGCCTCGCACACCGCAGAAGCTGGACGACCACGGCCCGGGCCGCGCGGGAGCGCAGCGCCGCGCTCAGGCGTGCGCAGGCCCGCAGGCTGCAGAGCGGTTAGCGGCACCCGCGGGGCGCGTCCTCACGGGGAGGCGGGAGGGTCACCGTGCCCCTAAACCTACCACACACAGAAACAGGCAGCACACGTGGGCAGCAGACACAGTGCTCCTGCATGCACACGTGCTACAGACGTGCACACGCGCCACACACACACACAAACCACACAGACATGCATGTTCACACAGGGACGCACACACAAAACATGCAAATACACAACACAGCCACACATGCACACACGGAATGCACATGCACACACACGACACATGCCCATACAATACATACATGCACAAGCACATACAGGCACACACGTGTGTACAGACAGGCACGCGCACCTCTGGCCAGGGAATTCCAGGCTTCCAAAAGCGCTTACGTCTTGACTGAGTCACCAAAGTGTGTTAATTTTAGTGAGCTCCACTCTTTAAAGCTGAGCTTTGCTATTAGTTTCCTTATCCCTTTAAAGCCATTAGTGGAGATTTAAGATCTGGGGCTCATGGAAGGGTCCCCCAGAAACAGAGTGAGGAGTTCAGTCTGCGGGGGGCAGCGCAATAGAGCAAGGAGCGGAGTCAGGGAGCCCACCAGATCCCTAAAGGAACCTGAACCCCCAGGCCCAAGCCGCCCCCGGGGTCCGCCAGGGCAGCTGAGAGGCAAACGGAGCGCCTCGCCCGGCAGCAGGGGTCTGCCCCCGGTGCTGCGAGCCTCCGGGCCTTCCAGGAAGGGGCTCCGGGCCGCCCCGTCCTCCTGCCTGAGCTCGTGCCGACACACAGTATGACTGCGGTTTGCTTCTGCTATTTTTTTCCTTTTGGAGTGATGAAAGTGCTCTAATACTGATTGACGCGATTAATGCACAGCTCAGTGGTTGTACCAAATGTGCCCGCACTGTACACTTCAGATGAATTGTATGGTTTATGAATATAAGAAATAACAGGGTAGGCTGGGGGAAAGTACACCAAATGTAAGATATGGGCTATAATTAGTAGTAATATTTTGACAATCTCATAATTTGTTACAAATGTTTCACAATAATGCAAGGCATTAGTGGCGGGGTGATGTGCGGGAGCCCTGTATGACGACATGCATGTTTGTTTCGTAAGTCCACAACTTTTACTATACACTTACTGTTTACGTATGTGCATGTATGCATGATATACTTCAATAAATTGTTTTTAAAATGAAAAAAAAATTAAACAGAAGTGACAGCTTAGTCCCTTGGTTGCAGTAGCCACATTTTGAATGCCCAACAGGTTCACGGAGTGAGGGGCTGCCTAAGTGGGCAGCTCGGGTTTGGGCCATGCCCGTCCTCCTGGAACGTTCTACTGGCAGTGCTGGCCTAGAGGGAAACGGCCAGCCAGGGCTCAGTCAGCCAGTGATGGCGCGGGGCGGCCCCGCCGACCGGGCAGCACGGTGCCAAAGCTCCAGCTCTGCGCGCAGGCCCGGCGGGGGTCTCTTTTGGAGCTGAACCTGGGCCGTGACCAGATGAGACACTCAGAACAGAGCTGACCTGGGCCAGCGGGGGTGAGGCTGTGGTGGTCGGCACAGGGTGGGCAGCCCTGGGTCTGGGGTGCAAGCCTGGCTGGGCCTGGGGAGGGTGGACCCAGCCTCAAGCCTGCCCGCCCTGGAAGAGGCACCACTCCGAGTCGGGCAGCACAGGTGCACTTAAAGTGTATTTATGCTAATTTGTATCAATGTACATTATCTATTTGTGGCAAGTTAGACTGGTTTTCCATTTATGCTAGTGAGATAAACTTTCTGTTAAAATTGTTATTACAATTTCAAATGGGTGTAAATTTAAGGTGGGTGAAAACTAGTACGGGTGGAAATGTAATATGGTGGAAGTTCTACGCTTGGTTTGCAAAGGACTGAGCACGAAGCATTGATCTAAGGCAGCACGCCTGCCCAGGGCAGGTGTCGGCTTGCCCAGCGGGCCCAGGGCCTGCAACAGGTTTGGGGGCTCATCAAAGTGTTTTAATTCCTAATAAAAGAGAAATTAAAGTCGAAAATAAAAAATAAATGGAGCCATATCTCCCTGTTGTCTAGTATGGCTTGCATTTTTTTGCTGGTGTCTAGGCATCTGATTATCTCGATGCATTAACTCTGAAAGTCCGTTTCTCCCTGTTTTCTAGGCTTTTATTGTTGATTGGCTTTGTGTTAAGGCATTTTTTGACATTTGATCCAACTCACTTTAGACCTTTAGAGTATTCCATGTTTAAATGTTGATTTTCTCAGCACTCTTCATCTGATTCTTGCCCTGGATATGTGGTACAATTTTTAAGATTGTACTTTTTGTACAATTGTTTCACCGCCAGGAGAAAATTTCCTTTCTTCTCTTTGTCTTGGAGAATCTTGATCTCTTCTCTTTGCTTTAGTGCAGAATTTTCTCCCTAGCACCTTTAAAAAAAAAAAAATTTCTCCCTCACTCAGTGCCCCCTTTTCCTTACATTTTTCAGTTCTGGGACATGTCCTGTCTTACAGCAGTTCAGTTTAAACTACCCATCCCTTTTTTCCCATGAAGCTTTTCTCCTCTGGTTTCTTCCCCATCAGGGCATCCCATCCCAGGGAGAGAGATAGGGTCACTCCAGAAAGGCCCATTTAGCATTTGGGTGGTCCAGCCAACAGACCTGGATGGAGTGAGCACAGCTCTTGCTGACAGTTGTGCTGAGGTCTCGCTCTCCCTCTGTTTCCCGCACCGCCCCCGCCCCCCGCCGGTGAATATTTTCTATGCAGCATGACTTAGCAGCTTGTGTTCAGCTCCGGGTTTCTGCAGACTTGGGTCCTTGTGCCTGGAAATGCAGGGGGTTCTAACTTGCTGCAGTGAGTGGCTCTATAGTTTGTGTCCCCCGTGGGAGGTGGATGGGATCTGGGCTGCTGCCTCTGAGCAATTCCCACCTGCATGGGACCGAGTGAGGGGAAGGGGAATGGACCAGTGAGTCCAGGACAGAAATTTCATACCTACTCTTGGAGATTTTTTTCAGTGTTTGTGGAGTCCTTCTCCAGTCTCTACTGTCCTCCAGAGTTCTAAGCGATTGGGGTTTATCCTTTCATTAGCTGGTTCTATGGGGAGGCTTTTCCAGGGGACTTTACCGTGCTGAGGTCATCAATCAAACCATCAACTTCTAGGAGGACTGAGAATGACTCTGCCATGACAGAAACAAGTCTTTGATTTTTTGGGGGGGGGGCACTGGGGGTTGACCCAGGACCCTGTGGGTGGGAAGCAGGTGCTCAACCACTGAGCTCCGCCTGCTCCCGACACAAGTAAGTCTTGACGTGCTTCTCGGCTGGGTGCTGCTGGTCCTGCCAGCTGGGGGCTCCTATGTGGATCGGCCCCTCTTCCCCACAGCCGCCCTCTGGAAAGGGCCGCCTGTGCTCTCCACCATGCCCGCGTGCTCTGTACCTGGTGACTGCCTGAAGGGGCCGAGGGGACCATTCACAGCTCAGCACGGAGACGCCGTAGAGGACCAGGCGAGCGGTCAGCCTGCCTTGCTGCCCGCGGTCAGCAAAACGCACACGAGACCCCGCCGCCAGCGTTGGGTGACCCGCCGTGGTGTCCCTGGGCACAGGAGAGTTTCTCTCTCGGTAGAAGGAATGTGGGTGGAGAACTTCCAAGATATCAGCAAAGCGAATGGACGCAGAAGGGCCGGCCGTGAGGTCTCAGCAGTGACTGGTGATGGCTCCGACGGCCCTTGAAGAAAATCCATTCTCGCGTTCTGCAGCAGCCGCTGCTGTTTGGGATGGTGGGTTGTAATAAGCCACATCGTGGAGCCACACATTTCCTCACATGGGCAAATATTGATTCCGAAACATGGACACATTGATAGAAGAACTTTTTCTCATGGGGGGCCTGCAGCCCTGACCCATTAGGAGAAAACGACTCGCTCTGATGCATGAAATTATCTGGAAGCACCTGCACCACCCGTCCCCCCAAGTCTCCCCACGTCTTCCTCATTTGAATCCAGCCACAGTTGATTTGATAAAGGAGAAAGTGAAAGAGCTGAAGGGAGGCGGAGCTCCTGCTAGGCTCGGACCCTGGGGCCATGGGTAGGAGGCAGCGGCTGCCTGAGGATGAAACACCAGCAGCCAAACCCGGAGCCAAAGGTGGCAAATCTCTCCTCCTTGGGCCTGTCGGGAAGGGCTCTCCTAAACATCTGAAATGCCTCAGGAACAAGCACCATCTCTGCCAACCTACTCCTGACAATTTATCTAGATTTTCTGTCTCTTACTGTGGTCTTTGTATCGTGTCACATCCATTAATTTTACTCCTCCTGTCCCCAGAACTTCTTATATATGCTTTTCCTCCTGAGAAGCCACCGCTTCTGGATTTGTGCAGTTGTTCTGCAGTCAACCCAGACCCCTCGCCTTTCCTACCTGCTCCCTCCCACCTTGGCCGTGGTCTCCCAATACCCCTCAGTGTGTGGCTCCCAGGAGGGTCCACTCCTGCCCTGCAGGGTGGGTGGCCTGCTGGGGCTGAGAGGACAGCCAGGTGGATGGCCTGCTGGGGCTGAGAGGACAGCCAGGTGGACGGCCTGCTGGGGCTCAGAGCACAGCCAGGTGGA
>JAKSZT010020074.1:7383133-7413547 GCA_026826555.1 Tolypeutes matacus | reverse complement strand
CGGCCTGGAGCCCACTTGATGTCACAGTGCCCACTCAGCCTGGTGCCTGCTCAGCATAGTACCCACTCGGCATGGAGCCCATTTGGCCTGGTGCCCACTCGGCACAGCGCCCACTCGACGGCACGGCACCCACTCACCTGTCCAGTGCCCGCCCTCCTCCCCTTCACCTGTGGTTCTGGCAGCTGTGAGGGCCCTCCCTTTGCCCCTTGCCCCTTGCCCTCGGGTGCCCCCACCCCTCCGTCCTGGCCTCATTGGTCGTTCTGAACGGTCTTTCTCTGACTGAGCTTGGAGGGGAGAGTCTCTGCACCTTCAGGTCTCTATGCCCAGCACAGAACCTGGTACTGAGTACGTGATCAATAAACGAATGTTGTTTGGTGAATAAGGAAAATTAATATTCGCTTCTCTGATTGCTGGGCATGGCCTTACCTGGAAGCTTTCCCAGAGCAACGAACAAAGGCTGGCGAGGACAGGGGAGCAGAAAGAGAGGCGGCCGGTCAGAGCGGGCGCGATCCTGGCTCTCTTCCAGGCCTAACCTTGTGAGGATAAGTCATTTCTCTAAGATCAGGTCCGACCCAGTGGGCGTACTTGAGGGACTGTGTCTTAGGAGGAAAATGTTCTGAGCCCCCATGCAACTCGAAGCAGATCATTGACCTATTGTTGAGGATGGAGGCTAAAGGCAGAGCCCTTCCCTCAAGGCCTTAGCTTCTCCTCCAGGCCCATTTCTTGCAAATTAACAATTCTGGCTAGTCCCTCATCAATCTGGCTTTACAGTCCTGGGTGGAAGGTTGCCTTTCTTTAGCGTCTCGTTTTGGCGTAATTCAAATGTTTAAAGGATGCTGTGGTGCCACCAACAGCAAATTGTGGTCTTCGGGCGCAAACTGCTAATTGCTGACACCTTAATTAAAGACAACCCAACTCCTGGGCATTTATGGCTCAAGGGGCAAAGTCTCTGGGAACCTTCAGTCACTTTTTCCTGCCAACCACCCCTATCCTCCTTCCTGAATATTAGAATGAGAAAATTAAGATAACTTATAGCCATGTTTTGGCAATCATTTTAGGGTTCTACAATGATAAAGAACAATTGGCCAAGGCTTCCCTGGCCTTGACCAGCCCCTTTCTAGGCAAATGGTCTAACCGAGGAAGGGGCTACCTCCTTTGGGTTCTCTCGCAGAATCAGAGACGGTTCCAGGCTCCTCAGCCCCTTGGGGTTTGGCTCTCTGTCCACAAGATGGCAGCAAGCGCTTGAGGAGTTTCTGCGGGAGTCGGTCTTGTGTGTGCGAACGTGGATGGGGTTAGGGCATGAGACTTCCTCTTGGAAGAGTCAGTTACCTAATTTATATTTTATATTCCTATGTCAAGTAAGCCCTGCAGCATATAATTAATTTAGAACACTCAAGTGGCTTTCAATAATCACAGTTAAGCTGTGTATCATGACAAAAATAATACATTTGGTCTGCACCTCAACTGCATATGACAAAAAGCCACCGTGTGGCCTGGAGAAGCCAGAGTGCTCTCAGCTCATGGGCTCTAGCTTGAAGAGATGTGAGTAAATGGGCCTATTCTGGATCCTCCACGAGTGAGTGGGTGCAAGAGGTTTGGAGCAACCTGAGAGCAAAGCACGCAAGGCTCACACGATGGCCACCCAGGTTACAGGTGAAGGAGAAAAGCCGTGTCAGTGCCGTGAGAGCAGAGGGGACTCTTAACTGGGGGGGATTCCAGGTTTTCAACATCCATCCTGATGAGCGAGAGGGACCCAGACCTGCAGACCTGCTCCACGAAGATGTGGGACAGGTGAGGAGGCCAGAGACGGTGCAGTTTTATGGCAAAGAGCAGGGAGAAACTGCAAATGGGAGCTTGGCTTTGTGCTAGGGGTTGACCTTTGGATTTTACCTGGAGGAAATGGAGGTTACTGACAGTTTCTGGGCTGAGAAATAGCCTCCCCATGGAGCTCGAGAAGAACCTCCTGAAGCCAAGAGGCACGGGGTAGACCAGCCGGCCCTTCTCAGCTCCAGGAGCACAGACCCGGGCAGGGCGAGGCCTAGGGACAGGCGGGACGAGGCGGGGGGCCTCAGGAGGGACGCGGGCGGGGGGCCTCAGGAGGGATGCGGGCGGGGGGCCTCAGGAGGGACGCGGGCGGGAGCCTCAGGAGGGATGCGGGTGGGGGGCCTCAGGTGGGATGCGGGCGGGGGCCTGGGCACCACTGAGAGTGACTGGTGCTGGCGCGGAGGGTGAGGGCAGGGGCTCGCTAGCTGGCACGGCAACACTGGCCACCTATTTCTAATGTGTACGTCAAGAGCAGTGTTTAAATTGACACAAAAGATCTGGGTAAAGTGTGAGTGGACGGCAGGAGGTTCCTTCCTCCCCCTGCAGTATTGCTTCAGGGATGGCAGCGAGGCTTCAGGAGACGGAGTGCTGGACGGAGGCCGAGCAAGGGCCGTAGGTCTAGCTCCTAGCGGCCGAGGGAGGGGCGGCGGCGCCGATGAGGTGGTGACAGGCACCTCAGGAAGCCCGAGGCTGGCGCCTCTCGGAGGCTGTCCCGGGGAGCTCCGGCGTGGCAGGCCAGTGCCCGGGCCTGCAGCACTGCGTGGCGACGCGCAGGGGCGTGCTGGCGAGGTGGAGGCAAGGGGCTCTGAGGCCACAGAGCAGAGCCCACCAGAGGGCCGGGCCGCCTCTGGAGCGCAGTGCCCCAGCACCTGGCCCTCCGTGGCCTGTCGGCGTAGACGGGTGTTTGCCGCGTAACGAGCATGCCTCTCACCAGGACAAGTCTGGAGAAGATGGCCATCACCAGCACTCGCCGTGTGCCACCACGTCTGCCTTTGGAGCACAGGATGAATTCCAAACTCCCCAAGGGTCAGTCCGCGGTGGCGCAACATTAGGGAAAGGGTAGGGGGCTTGAGGGCAACAGCAGCTTTTGGAGACCACCAGCTAACTTCCTCCCTCTGCTGTTGATAAAAAACATTAACTCTTGCTCCAATACCAACAGTAACACGCTACGGCACAACTTTGCCTTTCACGGAACGCACAGCGCGCCCGCGCTGCCCCGGGCTCCCTCGTGAGCCCCTGCCCTGCTGTGGTAGCCGTCACAGTCGACAAAGCAGTGTCGAGGCTTCATTAGCAGCTGAACCCCTCGACTGCTCGGGGCGCACTCCCTGTCTTGCACCGTTCTGTGGATTTCAGCAGCTGCATCGCGTCCTGTCTCCATCACTAAGGTGCCATGTGGCAGAGTTTCGTGGCCCTGGGAGCGCCCGAGCTCCGTGTCCACCGCCAGACCTTTCGGGCACCTTTACTCTCTCCGTGGTTTTGCCTTTTCCACCATGCCAGGTGCTGGGGGTCACACCACGTGCTGCCTTCTCAGGCTGGCTTCTTCCGTTTGACAGACGTGTTTAAGACTCCTGCACGTCTCTCTGTGGCTTGAGAGTTCATTGCCTTCTCACCCAGTGATTCCGCACTGTGTGGCTGTGTCACAGTCTGTTTACCCTTCCACCTATTAAGCGCATCTTGGTTTCTTCCTGTTTTTGGCAGCTATGAGTAAAGATGCCATAAACACCTGCATGCAGGTTTTGCATGGACGTAAGCTTTCAGCGCAATTGGCAGCTACCCAGGAGAGTCGTTGCGGGGCCTTCGGAAGCCTACGCCCAGCTTCGTAAGAAGCTGCCAGCCGCCGTCCCAGGTGGCAGCTCATCTGACCCTGCCAGACACAGCATCGCCCTCAGTCACGTCCGCTTTCAATTTTCGCCATTCTAATAGGTGTGCTGTGGTGTCTTGTTGGTATTTTAATTGCAATTCCCTAAAGACAAATGATGTTGAGCATCTTTCACTATCTCATATGCCGTCTGTCTAACTTCTATGGAGAGATGTCTATTCAGATCTTTTGCCCACTTTTTAATTGGGTTGTTTTCTTAATTTTGAGTTTTCAGAGTTGTTTGCATATTTTGGATACAAGTCTTATAATCTACTTTTCCTTCTTATTTTAAAAGCATTAACATCATGGTTAGATGTTTTCTACCAAGTGGTGGGGAAGTTAGCAGAAGGCGCTGCCACAAGGTTACTAGATTGGGAGAAAAAAGCCAAAAAAAAAACCAAATGCAGGAAAGCAAGGACTGCGAGCTCTTTGGGGAAAGCCAGAAGGGAACACGAACCAGGACGTATGGATTCACCTTCCCTCAGCCCCTGCCTCCTGCCCCGGGTTGACCGCTGTGCCCTCGACCCCGTCCCCTGCCCCTGGTTGACCGCTGTGCCCTCAGCCCCTGCCCTCCTGACCCGGGTTGACCGCTGTGCCCGTGGCCCCTGCTTCCTGCCCCTGGGTTGATCACTGTGCCCTCGGCCCCTGCCCCGGGTTGACCGCTATGCCCTCGGCCCCTGCCCCGGGTTGACCGCTATGCCCGTGGCCCCTGCCCTCCTGACCCGTGCTGACCGCTGTGCCCGTGGCCCCTGCCCTCCTGACCCGTGCTGACCGCTGTGCCCGTGGCCCCTGCCTCCTGCCCCGTGCTGACCGCTGTGCCCTCGGCCCCTGCCCTCCTGCCCCGTGCTGACCGCTGTGCCCGTGGCCCCTGCCTCCTGCCCCATGCTGACCGCTGTGCCCGTGGCCCCTGCCTCCTGCCCCGTGCTGACCGCTGTGCCCGTGGCCCCTGCCCTCCTGACCCGTGCTGACCGCTATGCCCTCGGCCCCTGCCCTCCTGCCCCGTGCTGACCGCTGTGCCCTCGGCCCCTGCCCTCCTGACCCGTGCTGACCGCTGTGCCCTGGCCCCTGCCCTCCTGTCCCGGGTTGACCGCTGTGCCCGTGGCCCCTGCCTCCTGCCCCGTGCTGACCGCTGTGCCCGTGGCCCCTGCCTCCTGCCCCGTGCTGACCGCTGTGCCCGTGGCCCCTGCCTCCTGCCCCGTGCTGACCGCTATGCCCTCGGCCCCTGCCCCGTGCTGACCGCTGTGCCCGTGGCCCCTGCCTCCTGCCCCGTGCTGACCGCTGTGCCCTCGGCCCCTGCCCCGTGCTGACCGCTGTGCCCGTGGCCCCTGCCTCCTGCCCCGTGCTGACCGCTGTGCCCTCGGCCCCTGCCCCTGGCTGACCGCTGTGCCCGTGGCCCCTGCCCTCCTGCCCCGTGCTGACCGCTGTGCCCGTGGCCCCTGCCCCCTGCCCCGTGCTGACCGCTGTGCCCGTGGCCCCTGCCTCCTACCCCGTGCTGACCGCTGTGCCCGTGGCCCCTGCCCCGTGCTGACCGCTGTGCCCGTGGCCCCTGCCCCGTGCTGACCGCTGTGCCCGTGGCCCCTGCCTCCTGCCCCGTGCTGACCGCTGTGCCCGTGGCCCCTGCCTCCTGCCCCGTGCTGACCGCTGTGCCCGTGGCCCCTGCCTCCTCTCCCTCCTGGGCTCAGACCCGCCTGAGCACCTCTTCCTTGGGCACACCCTCACATGCTGCCTAAATCAGCAAATCACCCTCTGTGCCTCCCAGTCCCGGTCCAAATGTGCCACTGATGTAGGTTAACTATGAAAAGGAGCACGGGAGACACAGCGGGAAGGCAAAGGCAGGATCGTGGCGCCACGGCATACGTGGGGCCTGGGCCGCCCCCAGCCTCCTTTCCTTCCAGTGTGTGCTGTGCATGCGCTGTCTGCACGAAGACCTCGGGACCTCAGAGGTGAGGACGCCGTGGGCCCACCACAGCCCTGGGGAGGCGGCCCCCCCACCAGGTCCCTGGCGAGACCCCTGGCCTCGGCAGATGCCGTTCAGCATGGGTGCCTGGGTCCCTGCGCCCCCCTTCGGGGCCCTGCTTCTAACGGATGCAGAAGGAAGAATTCCAAGTCTTCTCCGTAAAGGCCAAGGGTCACGTGCACCCTGAATCTTCTCCCTTTCGACTAAACACCCCAGTTTTCTCATCATCCTTCCTTTGGCCCTCGCTGCTGTGCATGTGGAACCACAGAGGCTGGTGGTGCCCGAGCCCGCCTGGGGGTCCCCACTGTGTGCCACAGAGAGGCAGCACCAGGAGGCTCATGCTGCAGTGGCCGGACCAGGGGCCCTCAGGGCTCAGCTCCTGTGAGCATCGCCTGGGGCGGAACATGGGCCCCAGGTCTGAGCTGAGCCTAGAGGTTTGCTGCACGGTGTCAGGCTGGGGCGCTGCACGTGGGCTGGGCCGCCCCGGGCGCGCAGAGTGCGGACGCACAAGCGGCCTCCTGGCCCCTCCCTCCCACAAGCACAAAACCGGCACAAGCCCACCCACCCAAATCCTGGGGTTCCACCCTACCAAACACCCAAAATCTAAATGCACAAAAGCAGATTCAAAAATTACTCTTCAGATCCGTGAAATATTAGAACCGAATTTCTTTCTCAAGAGGAATCACAAAGGAGGCAGGTTGCAGTGAGTGAAGGCTGAGATCCACGGACCGATTAGCATGTAATTTCTATCCTCCACGGCCTGTCTGTCTCCTAGGAGACCAGCACGTAAATAAGTGATTCCGCAGCTGAATGGAGCCAGAGAGCCCAGCAGCAGGGGTTTCCAAGCCCACCGTGGGACGCAGGGGACAGACGCCAGTGTTACGCATAGGTTTTTAGGAATTGGCACCCCAACGGCGAGGGTCGTGGAATGGTGGGTGGGGTCCAGACGAAGGGCGACGGCTGGTCCCCGGCCCAGCGCCCCCCAGACGAGGGGCGATGGCTGGACCCAACCCAGCACCTGGGGCCTCTCCCACAGCCATGGCTATGAGGCTTTGCCCCCAAACAGTCTCATTCTTTGGGATGAAAGAGACTCAGTCTCAGGTTGGGGGCACTTAGGGGTTAGGGAGCCAGGGCGGGGTGCGTCAGCGGTTCTGCTTTCGAGGCCTTCAGGGAGCCGCCCACCAGCCCGTGCCCCCTTGGCCTTGCTGGCTCCATCCCAAGGACTTCTCTTCAGCCCATTTCAGCAGCGGCCACAGGTGCTGGGACTCGGCAGGAGCTCAGGTCCGGGCAGGTGGAGACGGAGCCCGGGGCCCCTCTCTGGGGAGAAAGCACACCGTGGTGCTTCGGTTTGGGAGACCCCTGGCCTTCTTGCTCTCTGGCCTGGTGACCTCCCTCCTCCCCCCAGTGAGTGGGCGGCAGACACTGGCTTAAGACAACCCATTTCCTACAGCTGGGGTCGGTTTCCTGAATTGGGCTTCAGGCCTGTGTGGCTTGGTGCAAAGCAACTTCCCAGGGCAGAGGGAGGGGTTGGGAGGGCAGGGGCCCAAGGCCCACCTCGCCCTTGGACCTAGCGCCTCTGGGCTGGGAGCCCTGGGCACCGAAGCACAGGACGGATGCCCATCCTACAGCAGTAGCCGCCGACCCGGTAATGGCCACCCTTCCGTGCACCCAGCTGCCTTCCCGGCCGCTGCCCTCGCCGTGCTGCCGTGCCTGCAGGGCCAGGGACGGAGGTCAGCAGGGTCCTGGAGAACGTCACCTAGACAACCCACCAAAGTCCCATCAGAAAGCGGCCTCTTTTCGAAGGACAGCTGGCCGTGCTGACCTGCAGAGCTCGGGCACAAGGGCCTGAGCTGTGAGGAGGGAGTTCCCCACGAGGCTGGCGGTGCCCGGCTTGTAGAGGCGATGCCACACAGGGCCCGGCCTGCCCCGCTCCGTGCTGGCATGGCGAACCTGGCGGCCATGGCGTGGCGCCGGCTTCTGCGGAGGAGGTGGGTGCTTGCCCTGGCCTTCGGGCTCTCGCTCGTCTGCCTCCTCACCAGCACCTTCCGGCGGGAGGAGAGAGCAGGGAGAGATCGGAATCCTCTCCAGGTTCAAGACCGTGATCAGCCCGTTCCCTGGAAAGTGCAGTTTAACCTGGGCAGTAGCAGCTGACCAGGCAATCGGTGCCGGAACTCCATTCAGGGGAAGCGCCTCGTCACGGATGAACTAGGACACGTCTGTGAAAGGAAGGATCTGCTGGCGAGTGGCTGCTGTCATGCCCACGTCCCCAGTACAAAGCAGCACTGCTGCGACGGCTGCTTGTCCAACGGCTGCTGCAGCGCCTGTGAGTCCTGTGTTTCCTGCTGCCTGCAGCCCAGCAAGCAACTTCTGGAGCGCTTCCTCAGCTGAGCAGCTGTGGCATTCCAGAACCTCTTCATGGCAGTGGAAGATCCCTTTGAATTGTGTTTGGCTAAATGCAGGACCTCGTCTCAGAGCGTGCAGCGTGAGAACTCCTACAGGGACCCCATGGCCAAGTACTGCTAAGGCGAGCGCCCCCCCGAGCTCCTCCCGCGTGATGGGCACAGAAGACTTAGAGCCAGGGCGAGAAGATGCCCTGCTGAAGCACCATCAGCCTGAAGCCGGACTTCAGCATTCAAGCTCGTGCGTTGTCCGAGGACAAAAGCCTTGTGGGAATCTGCTTGTCACATTGTCCTCTCTGGCTTCACTCAGTGCCCGGGCCTTACCAGTTGGAACTGTTCTATAAAACAGCGTGGAAACTCCAGCCATTCACATTTGCAAAAGACAAAACTACAGACCGAGCTTTGCGTGCTGTTGACATTCTTGGAGGGACGGCACAACCAGTGTTCCTGGGAGGGAGCTGTGGCTTGTGTTCCCCAGGTGTCGGGGGTCAAACTTTCACTTACTGTTCTGATCAGGGCCCATTCACTGAAAATTATTTCTTGGATTTCTTTGGAGCAGTGAGGAAGTGGTAAAGTTTTGTGTAGGAAAATGCTTTGCCTTTCTAGTTGACTGTATTCAAGGAAATTGTTTTTATTGTTGTCATTTTTCTTGTGTTCTGGAGCTTCATGAGATAAATTATCCTTTTGCCCACATAAAATGTTTTGTGTCTTAGAATGTGGATTTTCTCTTTAGGGGGTTATTTGTCATTTTGTTTTAACAGCGTCTTCAGGAGCAGGCCCTGAGCACCAAGGAATTAACCATATCCTTACACATAAAATTACCTGAAAAGTCAGACACTGCTCCATTCTAGTTCTATGTAAAATTTCTTGCAGCTGACATCACATGCACACAGGTTCTTTTCTAGTGATATCTGAATTTGCTTGTATACCTGTGTGAGAGAACGGTTTAACCAGGAATTCTGGCTTACTGTCCTGGAGGACTCTGTTCTCATTTCCTTTGAAATCGCTGTGTTCTACTCAGCCACAGTACAAAGGGAGTCTCAGGAAAACCGCGGGCCGCCTTGTCCCCTTGTCCCATCGGAGAAACCCAGCGCTAAGTCAGCTCTTAAATGGAGATACCACATTAGCAGCTTGCTGACCGTGCTCTTCTTTATTGCTTTCAGCTTCTGCAAATGTAACAGATGCAAATACTCAGTTTCCCATTGATTTGCAAGCTAAATAGTTCATAGTTTACGTTTAAAAAGAAGAAAAGAAAATCCAATTGTGACGGTAAAGTTCATGTGCCAACTTGGGCAGGCTATGGTGCCCTGGTATTTGGTCAAGCAGGCACTAGCCGGATTGCTATTGTGAGAATATTTAATGGATTTGAATCATCAATAAGTCCATTGCATATGGCTGACTACATCTACAGTCAACTAAGGAGACTTTCTTCACCAATGAGAGAAGTCTCATCTAACCAGCTGAAGGCCTTAAAAGGAAAAGTATGGTTTAAGCTGTCAGAAGGAAGAATTTTCCTCTACTTCAGCCAGCCAACTTCTCCTGGAGAATTCACTGAAAACTTTACCCAAGTTCCCAGTGCAGCCTACCCTGCAGAACACAGACTTACAGACTTGCCATCCCCACAGTCGTGTGGACTGTCGGCTTTCTTAGACAGTAAACCGTCCCGCAGTGGCTTTTTAAAATCCTTAAATTAAAAAAACTTTTTACAAACACTCCCCCTTCTTCTCCCCATCCCTGGTAACTTCTGATTTGCTTTCTACCTCTGCGAATTTGCTATTTGTAGACACCTCTTAAAAGCGATATTATACAGTTTTTGTCCTCATGTGTCCAGCTTGTTTGATTAAGCATAATGTTTTCAAGAGTTCTTCCAGGTTGCAGCAGGTCTCACAACTTCAGGTTTTCCTGTGCTGAGTGATACTCTACTGTGCATACGCACCACATTTTGTTATCCATTCATTTGTTGATAGACACTTGGGTTGGCCGTTGTGAATAAAGCTGCTATAAACATTGGTGTACAAGTATCTGCGGCCCTGTTTTCACGCTCTTTTGGGTGTATATCTAGATGTGAGGTTGCTGGGTCAAATGACAATTCTATATTTAACTTTTGGAGGGACCACCATATCACTTTCCACATGGCTACACCATTTGACAGTCACACCAACAATACACTAGAGTTCAATTTCTCTACATCCTCATTGACATTTATTTTCCATTTTGAAAAGAGTAGCCATCTTTCTGGGTGTGAAGTGGTATAACATTGTGGTTTTAATTTGAATTTCCCTATTGGCTAAGGATGTTGCTCATCTTTTCATGTGTTTATTGGCCTTTTGTATATATTCTCTGGAGAAAATGTCTATTAAAGTCCTTTGCCCATTAAAAAAAAAACAAAAACAAAACCATATGCGTTGGTTGGCAGGCTTCTTCCCAACAAAACAGTTACTTTAAACCCCAAACTTCCTGGCATAAACTCAGCCTGCGCCTGCAGGTGCTAATGGGGCATCCTTATGTTCCTTGGAAACAGGCTGACGGGGGTGTCCTCGAGGAAATGCAGTTTCTCCTGCTTGGACATGGGTCGGTCAGTGTGAAAGTGCGGTCAGCACTGAAGCAGTTAAAGAAACGCTGCCTGGTACTTAGTTTGGAATAATGCCACTAGGAACCATGGTGTCCCAGCTTTCTGTTCTTTTGAGTATATAGCAACAAGTAGGGTTGCTGGGGCCTGTGGTAGTTCCACAGTTGACCTGAGGAAATGCCAAACTGTCTTCCACAGCAGATGCACCATTTTACATTTCCACCAGCAATGAACGAGCATCCCTATTTCTCCACTTTCTCCCCAACACTGGTAATTTTCCATTTTAAAAAACAGTAGCCATTCTAGTAGGTGTGGAATGGTTTCTCCGTGTGGTTTTGATTTGTGTTTCCCTAATAGCTAATGACGTTGAGCATCTTTTCATGTGCGGTTTAGCCATTTATGGATCCACTTTGGAGAAATGTCTATTCAAGTCTTTTGCCCGTTTTTTAAATTGGATTGTTTGTCTTTTTATTGCTGAGTTTTAGGATTTCTTACTATATCTGGGAATTAAACCTTTATTGGAAATGTAGTTTCCAAATATTTTCTTTCATTGTGCCATAACTGTGAGGGTTGAGTCCTGAGCGCTCAATGGATTCTTTGTTCTATGCCTGCCCTTGAGTCAGTGCTGTAGTAAGTCTTAAGATCAGGAAGTACAAGCCCAACTTCGTTCTTTTTCAAGATGGCTTTGGCTATTTGGGGCCCCTTATAAATCATCCATATAAATTTGATGATTGGCTTTTCCATTTCTGCAAAAAAGGTTGTTGGAATTTTGACTGAGATTTCTTTGAATCTTTAAATTACTTTGGGTAGAATTGACATCTTAACAATATTTAGTCTTCCAATTCATGAACATGGAGTGTCCTTCCATTTATTGAGATTTTCTTTGATTTCTTTTAGCAATGTTTTGTAGTTTTCTGAGTATGAGTCCTTAACATTCTTCATTAGACTTATTCCTAGATATTGGATTCTTTTTGATGCTATTGTAAATGCATTTTTTTCTTGATCTCTTCTTCTGATCGTTCATTACTAGCGTATAGAAAACCACTAAGTTTTGCATGTGATCTTGAACCACGCCACTACTGAATTCATTTATTAGCTCTAGGAATT
Organism: Tolypeutes matacus; assembly: GCA_026826555.1. Lineage (NCBI taxonomy): Eukaryota > Metazoa > Chordata > Mammalia > Cingulata > Chlamyphoridae > Tolypeutes > Tolypeutes matacus. The sequence continues at coordinate 7,401,833 of JAKSZT010020074.1, read as the reverse complement.
TTGTAGTGAATTTTTCAGGATTTTCTGTATATGGGATCATGTCATCTGCAGTTTGCATGACTTTTATTTCTTTTTCTTCCTAATTTATCTGGCTAGACTTCCAGTACAATGTTAGATAACAGTGGTGACAGTGGGCATCCTTGTTTTGTTCCAGATCTTGGTGGTAAGGCCTGGAACAAAACAGTCTTTCACCACTGAGTATGATGTTAGCTGTGAGATTTTCATATATACCCTTTATCATGTTGTGGAAGTTTTCTTCTATTCCTAGCTTTCTAACTGTTTTTTTTTTTTTTTTTTCCCTAACTGTTTTTTATCAAGAAAGTGTGCTGGATTTTGTTCAGTGCATTTCTGTATCAATTGAGATGATCATATATATATTTTTCCTTTGTTCTGTTAATGTGGTATATTATAATTACTTGATTTTCTTATGTTGAAACACCCTTGCATACCTAGGATAAGTCCTACTTGATAATTGTGTAAAATTCTTTTGATGTGCTGTTGGATTCAGTTTGCTAGTATTTTTTGGAGGAATTTTGCATCTATGTTCATTAGAGATATTGGTCTATGGTTTTCTTTTCTTGTGGTACCTTTATCTGGCTTTGGTATGAGGGTGATGTTAGTCTCATAGAATGAGTTTGGGAGAGTTATCGCCTCTTGAAAGTTTTTGGAAAAGTTTGAGCAGGATTGGTGTTAATTCTTCTCGGAGTGTTTGCTAAAATTCCCCCATGAAGCCAACTGATCCTGGACTTTTCTTTGTTGGGAGATTCTTGATTACTAGTTCAATCTCTTTACTAGTTATTGGTTTGTTGAGATCTATTTATTCTTGAGTCAGTGGAAGTAGATTGTGTGCTTCTAAGAATTTGTCCATTTCATCTAGATTACCTCATTTATTAGCATACAGTTCTTCATAGTATCCTCTTATAATCCTTTTTATTTCTGTGGGGTCAGTAATATTGTATCTCTTTTCAATTCTGATTTTACTTGTGTCCTCTCTCATTTTTTCTTTGTCAATATAGCTAAAGGTTTGTGAATTTTGAGCTTTTCAAAGAACCAACTTTTGGTTTTGTTGATTCCCACTGTTGTTTTTCTTATTCTCTATTTCATTTATCTCTGCTCTAATTTTTGTTATTTTCTTCCTTCTGTTCACTTTGGGTTGAATATATTCTTTTTTGTAGTTCTTTCAGTTTTGAGGTTAGGTCTCTGATTTGAAGTCTTTCTTTTTTTTTTTTTTTTTAAGATTTTATTTATTTATTCATTTATCCCCCCCTTGCTGCCTGCGCTCGCCGGGTCAGCTAACCGCGCCGTGCGGGCGGGCCCCCACCAGGAGGCCCCGGGAACCGAACCGGGGGCCTCCCACATGGCAAACGGGAGCCCCACTGATTGAGCCACAGCCACTTCCCATGAAGTCTTTCTTTTTAATATAAGTATTTAGCCCTATAAATTTTTCTCTCAGCACTGCTTTTGCTGCATTCCATAAGTTTTGGTATGTTGTGTTTTCATTTTCATTCATTTAAAAATATTTCCTAATTCTTCTTGTGATTTCCTCTTTAAACCATTGGTTGTTTAAGAGTACATTGTTAATTTCCACATATTTGTGAATTTCCCATTTCTCCATTTGCTATTGATTTCTAGCTTCATTTCATTGTGGTTGGAGAATATACATTGTATGATTTCAGTATGTTTGAATTTATTATGACTTGTTTTGTGACCTAACATACAGTCTATCGTGGGGAACGATCCATGAGCACTTGAGAAGAATATATATTCTGCTGCTTTTGGGTGAATTGTTCTGTATATGTCTGTTAGGTCTAGTTGGTTTAGAGTATTGTTCAGGTCTTCTATTTCTTATTGATCTTCTCTCTGGATGTCCTATCCATTATTAAAGTGGTGGACCCAAGTCTCCTATTGTTAATGAAGAATTGTCTATTTCTCCCTTCAAATCTGTCAAAATTTATTTCATATAGTTTGGGGCTCTGTTGCTATTAGATGCATATATACTTATATTTTTTACATCTGGTTGAATTGACCCCTTAGTCAGTATATAATGACCTTTTCACCTCATAGCAGTTTTTGAATTAAAGTCTATTTTATCTGATATTAGTATAGCTACCTCAGCTCTTTTCATTACTACTTGCATGGTATATATTTTTCCATTCTTTCCATTTTGATCTACTTACATCTTTGAATTTAAGGTGAGTCTTTTGTAAGTAGCCCAAGTTGTGTTGTGGTTTTTTTTTTTTTTTTTTTTTTGTATCCATTCTGCCAATTTTGCCTTTTGGCTGAAGAGTTTAATTCATTTACATTCAAAATAAGTACTGGTAATGCAGGACTTTCTTCTGCCATTTTCTTATATAGTTTTTAAATGTCTTAGGCCTTTTTTGACTCAATTCTTCTGTTAATGACTACTTTCATATTTATTTATTTTTTGCATTGTACCATATTGAGTGCCTTATCATTTCTTTCTTGATATATTTTTCATATATTTTCTTTATGGTTACCATAGGGTTAAAATTTAACATTCTAAATATATAACAATCATTTTTGTTTTGATACCAACTTAAATAGTCTACACACACACGATTTTCTTTTACACCTCCATTTTTCTTGCACTTGTTACAAATTACACCTTTGTACATTGTATGTCCAAAACCATAAATTTATCACTACTTTTTATACATTTGCATTTTAGCAGCTGTAAGAAGTGAAGTAACATACCAAAAAATACAATATGATAATACTAGCATTTATAATTACTACTATGGTTACTTTTACTGAAGTTCTTTATTTCTTTATACTGCTTTGAACCACTGTTTGGTGTCCTTTCCTTTCAGTCTGAAGAACCCTGGAGAACTTGAAGTCTTCAGCATTGCTTATAGGGCAGGTCTAGTGGTGACAAACTCCAACAGCTTTTGTTTGTGAATGTCTTACTCTCTCCATCTTTGAAAGAGTCACTGGATATAAAATTCTTCGTTAGCAATTGTTTTTTCTCAGCACTTTAAATATTTCAGTCTACTGCCTTCTTGCCTCTGTAGTTTCTGGTGAGAAATTGGCATTTACTCTAATCAGGACTCTCTTGGACATAACACACTGCTTTTCTCTTGCAGCTTTTAGAACTCTCTCCTTGTCTCTGCATTTTACAGTTTGACCACCATGTATCTGGGTGGATATCTCTTCAAATTTATTCTGTTTGGTGTTTGTTGGTTTTTTGGATGTGCATATTCATGTCTTTTTGCCAAGTTAGGGACATTTTCTATCATTACTTCTTTAAATATCCCTTCAGCTCCTTTCTATCCTTCTCCCTCTAGGACTCCTAAAATGTGTTTATTGGTATAATTTATGGTGTTACATAGGTATCCTAGGCTATTTTCACTTTTTCTATTTTATTTTATTTTCTGTACCTTAGCCTGACTCATTTCAATTGTCTTGTCTTTGAGTTCACTGATTCTTTCTTCTACCAGCTCCAATCTGCTGTTGAAACCCTCTTGGGAGTTTTTGATTAAGGTATTATGGTCTTCAACTCTCAATAGTTTAGTTTTGCTCCTTTTAAATATTTCTATCTCTTTATTGAGTTTCCCATATTGTTCATTCTTTTACTGATATCATTTAGTTTTTTTCTCTGTATTTTCCTTCATCTCCTTGAGCATATTGAAGATAATTTTTAAAAGTCTTTGATATTTCCACAGTCTGATATTCATTGATGTTTTCTGGATTTTTATCCTCTTCCTTTGGATGGACCATCATTTCCTGTTTCTTTGTTTTTCTTATAATCTTTCGTTGCAGACTGTAAATTTAATATTTTAAATTGTTCACTCTGGGGTTTAGTCCTTGAGCTGTCCATTTCCTGAGTTTGTGTCCAGCTAGTGATATAATAGAAATTTTCTTGAGTGCCAGGGGCTAACAAAGCCAAACAATCCAATGCAAAAGCACCTTTCACAGTCTGTAAGTTGCACAGGTGTTGGCTGGGGTTCACCTTCAGAGTTTAGCCCTCCTATCAAGAAGATCATCCCAAGGTGAATGCAAAGTGCAGCATTCTCCCTGTTTTCTCTGAGCCTGTGTCTTCTCCTGGGTTTGTGCTTGCTAGTGGTCTTAGGAGTTCCCCCATTTACAGTCATTTAAATGAGCTCTTTAATCCCCAGGAAACAGACCTTCTCCCTCTCCCAGGTGCTCAACCACAGGGCTTACAGCTAGTAAGCCTTTGCCCTAGGTCACCTGACTCAACTGTTTCTTATACTGCTTTCACTGTCCCAAGCTGCTCTTGCCTGGAGGGCAAATTCTGGGATGGGGGGCCAGCCCAAGAAGAACTTCCCAGGTCAATCTCTCCCAGCTGGAATGAGGCCAGGGACCCACAATGGGAGTACAACTGGCCCAAGACTGCCCTGGGGAGGGTAAAAGAGGGTCCAGCAAGAGTGCCAGGAGCTTCTCCTGTGGCTCTCTGAAGCTACATTTTCTTGATTCAGCACTTGCCCAGTAAATGCAGCCCTTTAACCATTTTCCGTAGTTTTGAGGAAGAGCACTGTCTTTAAGACCCTTCTGCTGCTTTTGCCTGAGCATGTTGGAACAATGGCCACCCTCAGAGCCAGGGTCCCAGTGGTCTGAAGGAGCGGATTGATAGCGGTTATCAGTAACCAGACTGCACATCACCAGAGTTTGGATTGAGAGATCTTTGTGGCCACCCTGTCACCAGCAAGGTGCACCAGGGCTCAAGCTGCCATCCCCAGGGCTCACTACGAGGCTGGGGGTAGGGGAATGGCCACTGAGGGAGGGTAGAACTCACCAGTAGTTAACACAGTTTACCAGCCTCTTCCTCCTGCTCCTCCCTGGATACTGTACAGTGTGTCACTGGACTCTGGGGTTTCAAAATAGTTGATTCAGACAGTCTCTGCCTGTTTAACAGTTGTTCTGGTGGAGGGACTGATTCCTGAAGCTTCCTACCCTTCCATCTTCCCACAATCCTCCCATTTTGATATTTCAATATGTTATCACTAGAATTTAGATGCAGAGGAATCTGTTCCTTAATCTTGTATTCAGCTAATATTATGATAGTGCTTCCCAGTCTTTGCAGATTTTGCTTCCTTCAGGGCTTATCCATACAATGAGTTTAGAGAATAGATCCAGGCCAAAGTGTCGGGACCTCCCTGATCCTTTCTGCACATGCATATTGTTTTGGGCATAATGTGTGGAATTTCCCCATTTACCCAGATATACATGTCCCCTCTTCCTTAGGAAACAGTTTCCTAATGGTCCAGGCACTGCCAGCATCCCCTGCCCCAGGCAGCATGACTTGACCATTCCATGCTTCCTGTGGGAAAGCTCTGTGAGCCACTTCTACACACAGGGCAGGTTCTGGGATGGCGAGTCCCTCAGGCAGCACCAGGCAAATTGGACCAGACATACAAGCTCCCAGGATGCGCACAAGGGTTGCTCTGCTGCCTCCAGAACCTGGACCAGAGATCTGCACTGGGAGTGTGCCCAGCTCTGCGGAACCGGCGAGAGGATGGGGAGGGGCCGTCAGGGAGCCACCAGGTCCAGTTGCTTTTAAGTGGCCCATTTCATGACTGGGTGTGCGCTGGAAGGAAAGGAAAGAGGAACCGTTAGCAGACCCCCTGGCAGTTCTGTGAGGTTTCCCAGGGTCACAGCCATTCAGGTTCAGCAAGCAGAGCCCACCTGGAATTGCAAAGTTATCCAAGTCCAACCGTGGGGTCCCGGCCTCCAGTAATACAGGACCTAGAAAGCTTCACCACTGCCCTCCAGCCTCGAGCAGTCACCTCACCCTTCCATGCCCTTGACCCTCACGGCTGTCCAGCAGGCTTGAGTGGTCACCTCACCCTCTCATGAGTCTTGGGGTGGGTGATCACCCCACTTTCAAGGTAATGAGACGGCCACTCCTAATTGCTGTAATGACACGTAATGAGCGTGTGTGATGGTCAGCGTCATTCACTGGGGCGTGGTGAGCCGTCCTCCAGGATGCGGGGTGTTTTCCCGAACTCCTGGCTCTTCCTTTTCCACTCTGCTGCAGCTATGCAGGGCCGTGTGTGGGTCTGTGCATTTCCTCTTTGGAGGCTGGTGTATGACTGTTTTGCACATCTGTCTTTAGCACTTCTTATCATGCGCATCGGTTTAATGTCAGAACAGGAGCTTTGCATCGTGGACCCTTGGCAGCCACACTAGATCACGCGCCACTCTGCGCTAGTTTCACCCCAACAGGGCCTTGCTCTCTCAGATACACCCACCACCCGCCCATCAGGGTGGCGCACGTCACTCGCCCGAAGAGCATGTTCCCCAGACCTTCGCCACCCACTTTCTGGTACCACATGGCAACGTCAGTTTCAAGAATCAGAAGGCTTTAACGTGAGTCATCTAAAAATGATTAATTTTGCTCTGTTAGAAAGTTGTCATTTCTGCTCTTACGGAGTGGTTGTGATGGCCTGGCCATTCTCCTACTTCTTTTTGAGGGTGTTTCTGGAAAGCTCCTCCTTCAGCTCACTCTCTCCAGGCCTTGTGTGGAGCAGATGCCACTGAGGGAGCCCAGGCTGCCTGGAGACCCCCAGCCCAGGGCGGGCAGGTGGGACACGTGGGGTTGGCGGTGGGGGCCCTGAGGACGGAAGCACCAAAGGTGCCTGCACTTCTGGGAGCTGGTCAAGGCCGCTCCTGACGCAGCTTATCCAGGCCTCAAACCGCGTCTAAACAGGACTCGGTGCTGGCTCACTCCCAGCACTCGTGCTCCCTACAGCCAAAGTGGGAGCTAAAGGCCTGTTTTGGGGTGGGGGGGCAGGCCCTGCCTGCGCTTCGCCGCCATGCTTTCTGGTTTCAGCTCTCTCCGCAACGCAGCTCAAGTCTCACTGGAACCAGGATCTTCCGATATAAATAGTGTGTAATAAGAGGATTTACAAATCTCAGCTGATGAGTCAACCTGGATTTGTGACACCAGCACGTCCCACCTGAAGGGGACCTACCTGTGGTGCCGCCGGGATTGTGTCGGAGGCAGGGGCAATAACCGCTAAATCCCTAAACCGCGAGAGGGAACTTTTCACATTGAGTGCTTAGTGGCAAACATTGGGAAACCACCTGAGATGTTCCATGAAATGCAGGAAACACACCGTTTATTCAGTGTTTTACTGGACAGCTGGACAGCTGGACAGCCTCCTTGGTTGTTTTTTTTTAGTTGGTACCGGGGATTGGACCCAGGGCCTCGTACTTGGGAAGCAGGCGGTCGTCACCGAGCTGCATCTGCCCCCCTTTACTTGTAATTATTCTACTTTATTTGACTCGTCACACCCTCGTCAGAGGGTGCCGTGAGCCTTAACTCCACGCCGTGCCTTGTGCCTGCGTGCCCTCTCGTCGCAGAAACACCTCTGCATGGCTAGCTCTGGGTTCCAAAGGACCCTGAAGCATGCTGCGGGGCCCCTGGGGGCGTCTGGCTTCCTGCCTTCTGCGGAGGGGGCCCTGGAGCTGGGGGTGGGGAGGGGGAGACGTCCTCACCCTCCCCGGGCACCTCCTCCAGTACCAGGCCCTGGGGAAAGCAGGGCAAGGCACCATCTATGTCTTAAGGCAGGAAGGCACGAGGGCAGATGTTCTGGAAGCCTCTAAGAGCCAAGGACCCTTATTCAGAGTGGCCTTACCTGGAGCTCGGGGTGCTGGGCCGTGGGGGTTTTGCTGGCAGAGCCAGGCCTGCGGCCCCAGCTGCCTGCCTCCCACCTGCCCTCAGGCCCCGCAGTGACTCTGAGGTTGCTGGGGGCCCCTCGTCCCCTTGCTAGCCTGAGCGCAGACCTGAGCTCACTCTGCCCCCCTGTGCCCCTCGCCCGGGCTGTGGCAGGAGGGCGCCCCCTTCCTGCTTAGTCTTTCACCCCAGGCTCCAGGGAAAAGGTCAAACGGGCTGCGCGAGCCTCTGCCTGGCCTCATCTACTGCCTGATCGTTATCACGACACGTTTTCATAGCCGCGTCCGCCCGCCCATGCCCTGAGACGCCAGCTCGTCTCTTCAGACTGTCGGAACGACACTCCAGGTGGTCAGACCTGACTGGGCCCTGGGTCCCCTCCTCGTGCCCGGGATTTGTGCTCAGACCAGGTCAGGGAGTGCTGCCTTACCAGGAACCCCCGGCCGTCCCGTCCCTGGGGAAGGGGCTGCATCTTACTCATTCTTCAGCTCTTAGGGCTCGTCTAACATGATCTGCACGTAACACATTTTTGAAGAGTGAATGAATGAGTCATTTTTCTCACTTGGAGCTGTTTGTTCCCTCCTCTCTTCAGATTCTATTCTAGATAAAAATAAGGTGGGGGAACCTGTCCCATAAAAGACCAAGCCTTACTGTAAAGCTGTGTAGTATTAAGACAGAGATGGACAAATAGAGCCCAGACGGAGCAGAAAGCCTCAAAAGACAACCACACAAGGAACCACTCATGGAACGAGCGGAAAAGAGCGGACTTTTCAATAAATGGTGCTGGGGCAGCCAGCTCTCCTTACGGGAAAAAAAGAAATTAGATACCTATCTCTCACCAAACACAAAATGTATTTCCAGGTGAATTAAACATTTTAATGTGAAAGGCACAACTGCTAGTATGAGTCTTCTAAAAGACAATATAGAAAAAGATTTTCATGACTTCAGACCAGGGAGTAGTCATTAAGCAAGAAACAAAAAGCAAAAGTCATAAAGGAAAAATTGAAACCTGTGCTTGATTAAAATTTAGAAAGTCTATTCATGAAATGATAACATAAAGAAAGTGAAAAAGACAAACCATGAACTTGGAAAAGATATTTTTTAACACGTATAACTAAGATTCCAATACACTATTTAGCACACCACTCTCAAATACAAGCGGACAGAAAGGGTCAGGCTTTCAGGGAGGTGCTAAATGTGGAAGACAACAATTAGAGCAAAAAAGGAAAATGAGACAACTTGGAGCATGCAGAGACTATGTCAGAAAAAGAAAACTCAAAAATGGAATTAAAATCCTTAGAGAGAAATGTGAAGGACTGGGTCTTTTAAACAAGAACAGGAAGCTATAAAAAAAGACATATTTCAAGAAAAAGGGGAGCTTTTGGAAAAAGAAAGACGCTTAGTGGCAGAAATGAAAAACTTAATAGGAGGATAATAAAATAAAGTTGAGGAAGTCACTCAGAAAGTAGAGCAAAATGGCCAAGGGAAGGAAATCAGGAGACAACAAAATAAGGAAATGAAAGGATTAGGTCAGGAGGTACAACTTCTGAATAATAATCATTCCATAAAAAGAGATCTGAGAAATTGGGTACAAGGAAATTATTAATGAAATAGTTCAACTTCTTAGAGCTAAACAACATGATTTCCCAGACTAAAAGGCTCACTGAGTGCCCAGCTAAATGGGTTGGAATATCATCATGAAATTCAGACATCTGGCACAAAGAGAAGACCTTACATGCTTGCAGAGAGAAAAAAGCAGATTTCAGACAAAGCATCAATGAACAGAAGGCATTTTTCAGTAGCAAGACAGGGTGGAAGATGTTTTCAAAATCCTAAAAGGAAAATAATTCCCAACCTAGAATTCTATGACCAGCCAATAGAGATATTTTTAGACATTCATCTACCAAATATGTCTCATCCATGCACCCTTTCTTACAAAGCTACTGGCTCATGTGCTCCACACTAACAAGGGAGAGAACCAAGAAAAAGGAAGATCCGGGTCCAGGGCCAAGGAAGTCTCTTGAACGAGCATGAGCAGAGGCCGCTGAGGACAGTGAGGCACCGTCCAGTGGGGAGCAGTCCAGAAGATTTCCTTGAGAACATGAAAATAATAGACTGTTTAAAACTTGGAAAAATTTGAAAGGAGATTTCTACAACTGGGGGAAATTTGTGAGTTGAATTCATAATAGGTACATAGAAACTCAATGAATGAAAAAATAAGTTAATTATTCATTCTAGGGAAAACCCAGAATTGTCCAGAAAAGAAAAAGTAATCATTGAACCACAGGGCTGGGCTGGGAAGGGCGGCAACTGTGAACGCGGGGTGCTGACCCCAAACAGGGTGCAGCGCCACCTGCAGGTGGGGTCTGGGAAGTGCGGGAAAGACCCAGTTCTCAGGCTCCAAGGTGGGAAACCAGTTAGTGACCCTGTGAGCACATTACTTAAAGATATGTCAGTAAAAATGAGGAAAATACATTGAAAAGCTGAAAGAGATTGTCTCCAGAGGCAGGAAGTTGGGAGTGGATATTGGGGTGAGAACTAATGGTCTTTATATCAAGATTTGTGGCACTATTTGACTTTATGTGCTTGTATAACTTAGATAAATATAACTAAATTAAAAATAAGTAATAAAAATATATACAGTATGGTATTTTATAAAGTTCGAAACCAAACCAAACAACAAACAGAATCTGGAGGCTCACAATTAGGCAGGAGAGGGGAGAAGGGTTAAGAATGGGGGGGGACTTTCAGAAGTGAGGTCCTATTTCTCAAGTAGACTGATGGGTCATGGGTCTCTGTTATTCTAGTTTCATAACGTCAGCACAGCACTACTGAAAAGCACTTCTGGGGTTTCTCCAAGTGACATAAAGCGCTCCGAGAGTAGAACAAGAGAATGCCCCGTCTCCCCAAACAGCTCTAGCTGTCAGGAGCTTTATTTCCAACAGCAGTTGTTGGGAAGTTTCAAACGGTGCTTACTCGAACTCGCTCGCACAGCCTGAGGGAGATTTATTTGGGATGCCATTGGATTACACTTCCAGCATTCCTGATTTACGTCTTCCTTTGGCAGGGGCCTCTCTGACGTCGTAGGAGTCAAATGTGCATATATCTGTGAGTGAAACACATGGTGATGCACCTGCCAGGAAGTGTGCTAAGATGCCAAAGCCAATTAAAGCGCGTCTGTGCCTTCAAAACTTTGGGAATTTTCAATATACAAAAGTGCAAACTTTATTTTTCAAGCAATATTCAATACACTCATAGGCCAATGAATATTCCCTGGTGTATTTCTGAGAGGAGTGTCTTGAGTCCTTTCTTCCTATTTGCTGACACAGGGGTGGGACAGCCAGGGGGCAGCTGGTGCAGTCAGTTCTCTCTCTTTGCTGGACAGGACGTGCACAAGGTCACGTGAAGGGCAGAGCTGGGAGTGGGCCTGCAGCCACTTCCTCTTGGAAGATGGAGATTTTCAGTTCAACTTTTGTACTTAATAGTTGGAAACATCAGCCCCAGATGAGGTCGGCTCTCATGGACACTTCTTAAAAATGTTCTTTTACTACACTACAGTCACTGGAAACCAATTTTTTTCTGCACAGAAAATAACCATGATGGTGACAACTGACATCTACAAACACTGGGAGATTTTGTGCTTCGCAAGGTGCTGAGACTTAATATTTTATGATCAATCATTTACCTTTAGGAAGTATGTGGCTAGAAACAACTCGGTACATTTTACTCTTTCCTCTTCATTCAGTAAATGAAACTAATACAGTTTACCCAACTCGATCACTTGATAGCAATACACTGCTAAGCATGTTTGGACTTTGGCTTTAGTTTAAAAAGTGGATGATTGTAAAATTTTCTTACAATTACAAACACAGACACAATATAAAAATAAAAAGGGGGGTCGGATGTGGCTCAACTGGTTGGGCGTCCGTCTCCCATATGGAGGGACCCGGGTTCGATCCCCAGGACCTCCCGGTAAAAAAAAAATAATAATAAATAAAAAATAAAATAAAATAAAAAGAAGTCATATACTATATTAGGACGACTAGCAGACTATATTCCATAAAACCAATACTGGTGACCATGGAGACACTTATTTCCAGGAAAGGTCGTGAAACGTTTTGTAGCCCAGCAGTGACAGATTATGAAACAGGGTTTGTAAACTCCATGGCTCGATGTTTAAGCAGAAATCTGCACCCAGCACAGAGTCTGGCCCAAATAATGGCCTCAGATGTGCTGCGTTCGAATCCTCTCCACCACCATTCAACAATTTCACAATAGCCTTGAAGGAATGTTGAAGCCTTTCGCAAAATAAACACTATGCATAGTGTGTGTGTGTGTGTGTGTGTGCCCAAGGCCCATGAGACGATAAGGGCTCAGGGTACAGGGGCTACACAACTGGACATACTTTGGGGGAGGGACTGATCTCTTTCTGGACTTTACTCTTAGCCACCCCCCTTCCATTTCCATTCTGCCGTGAGCCCATTGCACCCCGTGCCCAGGTGTGACATGCTTCCCCGCTCTGCCCTGAAAGTTCTGCGTCCAACCCTCCTTCTGCCTTGAAATGCAGAGTTGACTGTTAATAGGACGGAAGCCAAAGACAGAAATAAAAGGCAGCAAAGCCAGACTCGGGAGGGCCTCACTTCCCGGTGGAGCAGCATTCCGTGCTCCAGGGAGTGTGCCTGGTGCTCGTCGGATAACTGGGGGCGAGGCCTGCTGCGCGCAGGAATGTCAGGGGGACTGAGCCACTAACCCTGAGCCCCGCTGGCCTGGGGCGCGTGGGGCCCGTCGCCCTCCTAGCGCCTCCGCAGGCGCACCCGGGCTTCTTTGTTCTAAAGCTAATAAAAGCCACGATGGTTTATGCAGCGGGGCCCCTCGGACGGAGGGTCCCTTGGCCCCGGCCATCTCTTGCCTCTCTCGTCTGCGGCACCGTCTTCACGGACCTACTTCCCGAACATCAACAACTTCCCAAGCCCACCGCAGCCCGCGCAGCAGGCCCGGGGGCTTCAGACGGCGCCCACGAGCGGCCCGGACCCCCCTCGCGGCCCACAGCGCGCCCACTCGCCGTTGCTGCCGACCCGGAGCAGAGGCCCGCTCAGGCCCGGCCCGCCACCCACATCGCCGCGTCCTCACTCTGAAGGGGAGCTCCACGTCGCAGGCGGTTTCGTGCCTCTAGATTTCTTGCTCCCAGGCGCAGGATCATTCGGTCGATGATTCAATTTTCCTTTTGCTCCCACAGCCCCAGGCAGATACAAACACAGTCAGTCGCCACATTTGAATGTTCCAGAAGTTTATATATGACTTGGTCATTTAGAACTCAAAGTGCAGATTTTCCCAGAAAGAGTCAATTTAACCCAACGGAGTCGTGTGTCTCTAACTGACTCTTCTACTACGCTTGGCCACCGTTTGTGAAACGATTTCTCGGGAAATGCACTCTGATGTGGGCCAAGGACCCCCCGCTTACGGCGGGGGCTGTGGGGAGCCAGGCTGGGGCAGCTGGGGGTACCGGGGAAGAGCAGGGGAGAACAGGGAGCCGGTCCTTCCCAAAGCCCCAGCCCCAGCCCCGTTCTGCCCTCAGCGTGCAAAGAACCCGGTACTGAGCGCTTCTCCGTGTAGGGCACACACGAAGACACACGGCGCCTACTGTGTGCTCAGGATCTCCCCAGGACCCCGGGGAGGGGATCACGGCTGTGAGAGGAGGCTCGGCCTCGACCTCTCGTGCCTCAGCATGCATCCATTCACCCTGGTGCTAGTCCAGCTGCGCCGCGTGCTGGGGACGCCACGGGGACGCCACGGGGACGCCACGGGGACGCGGAGAGGGTGAGAACCAGCGCCCGCCCAGGGGCTCCTGGTCTGGCCAGCAAGACGGAGCCGCAGCAGCTCTGCAGCATAACAGCCAGCACAGCTGAACCCAGGACCTCAAGGGGGCCTGGAGTGGGGTCCCCAACACACTTGGCCAGAAATGAAAGGACAAGCAAGAAGAAACACTCAGGGGACACTAGAGGGCGTGAGTGAGGATGCACAGCCGCTGCTCCTGGCTAGCTTGTGCGCAGGGTGGGGGTGGGGGAGGCCAGGAGCCCCCTCAATTGTGAAACCCTTTCTCTGTGGGTTACTCCTTCCCATCTCCCAGACCACAGCTGTTACAGGGAACAGAATTTGAGGGCATTCTGTGAAAAACAAGTAGTATAAATTCAAAAGAGGCAGGGGGAGAACATTTTTAATTGTTATCCCAGGTTAAAGATGCCTGTGTCCTTTTCTTTGCTCCCCTCCAAATCTCTCTGAAATGGTAATAAAGGTGATAACAATAAAGCTATAAGCCCAACAGACAAGGAGAGGATGGGGAGAAAAAGCAGACTAAAGATGATGGTTAAACGGCAGAATACGGACAGCTGGTGACGGGGGCTAACAGGCTTGTAGCAAGAAGACACCTGACACCCAAGGCTGTCAGTGGAGGCCAAAAAGGAGCTCTGTTTGCATCGCAGGACCGTAGAAGCTCTCAGGAATTTGGAGGCATCAGTTGCCTGCGCAGTTGTCCCAGCTGAAAACAGAACCCCTGTATCAGGGGCAGCGGCCACTCACCAGGGAACTCTCCTCGGGATGAGATACAACCTGGAAATGCTGGGGCAGAGGAAGGAACCTCCTGGCCTCCCCCCACCCTGTGCTCCTCTTTCTCAGAACGTGCTCAGCCCGGCTTATCACCACCAGGCAGGGTGAGGAGGGGATGCTTCTCCCGGAAAATGGGAGCTCCCTGACTGGTAACTCATATTTGGGTTCTTCCAAAGGACTGTTCAGGTTCCCTGGAGACAGTTTTGTTTTTGCACAAAGAGCTTCAGGTGAAACTTCAGCACTTTACTCTTCTACACGAATGGGCCACCAGGAATCATGGGGCTTGTGAGAAAATCCCAAAACAAAGGAACCAAGAGGAAACAAATTAATTCAGGGAGCAGAAAAATCTTCCTAAAAGCCTATCATTTTGTCCTCAGAAAGTGCAGAGAAGAGCACATCTATGTAAGAAAAGGGGAGGGGGCAAAAAAGGAGCGTTTGGAGACTAAGTGCTCTTAGAAACTCACGAGGAAAGGAAAGCAGTAATATTAATAAAATTTTTAAAAACTTCAATAGAAGGCTTGAAAGCTAAAGTTTTGGATATCTTCTAGAAAGTAACAGAAAAACCAAAAAACCCAAAAGGAATGGAAAATATGGGAGAACATAAGAAAACTGGAATATCAGTACACCAAATACGATCAAATATCTGTCTATCTAACAATATCCCTCTAACAAGATTTTGAAAAAACTAAAGAAGGGGAGAGAATGAGTTTATCCAATAAATGTATGAAAATTTCCCAGAACTTATGAAGAACAGGAAGAAATGACAGGTTGAAAGGGCCCAGACTGCGTCCACACAACACATTCAGAAATCCACACCAAGGTGTATCACCGTAAAAACCTGAGCTTATACAGAAACACCTGAGCCTCTCCGGAGCAAGGGGAAATTGTTCAGCATGGCCTCAAACAGCAGCATCACTCGAAAGCTTAAAACACAGAGGGAAGACTTGGATAATTCCTAGGGAAAATTGCTCACCATCTAGAATACAGCACTGATCCAAACCATCAGTCAAGAGTGAGAACTGGAAAAATCCTCTTTAGATGTCAAATGTCACAGTTATTTACCCCATTGTAACCATTCGCAGGAAGCCACTGAGTGGCCCCACCACAATGAGGGGTGAACAAGGACGAGAAAGACGGGGGTGGGGCGGTGTCCAGGAAAGGGGGGGGGTGGGGCTATGGTGAAGGCGAAGGCAGCTCCTAAAAGAAGCATTCGGGGTGAAAGCTCAAGGACAGGGGATCCCGGTGGACTGTCCCCAAAGAAAACAGTGGGAGCTTTCTTTTCTGATGGTTTGGCAGCATTAGGAAGAATGCTTTTTATCTCTTTTGGAAAAGATAGGGCTGAATTAGTGACGAGTACAAAGAAAACTAAGCAAAGACACATACACAAACAAGACCAAGGCAGTTATTAACTCCAGAGAAAACACAATGCTAAACAGGAAAGGCAGTAAGATCACAGTAAACTGCATGGCTCAGCTGTGAAAAATGTTTACGTAGTTACAATCATGCACCAGAGTCAGCCTTGACACAGATCCCGCACTTAGCCTCGTGGGAAGGCCGGCAGAGAGGCATCAGGGTGAGGCAGGGCAAGGAGGCCCTGCAGGCAGGGGGAGGCCATCCATCCTCAGCAATAAAGGGCATCCAGCTAGGCATGTCGTGAAGCAAAAGGGGACAAATGCATACAGGCGCTGACGTGGGAAATTGGAGGGTCAGCGCAGGAGACACCCAGTTTCCTTCATCTGCCCTGGCAGACTGTTGAAACCACACAGCTTTGTTAAATGTAAATTAAAAAAGAGACCACGTAACTGACATGGAAATGCTTATTTTAAAATGCAGACAATGAAACTGTACTGATTCTCTGAATACCGACTATGTAAAAGGAATATTTAAACATATAATAGTTGGTTTCCAGCTGTGGCATTTAAAAGGGACATTGATGTGGAGCCAGTGGCCACTGGAGGCTCTGGGACCAGGGAGAGGGAAAAGCAGTTGTAATACAGGGGCTTTTTCAGGACTTGGGAATTGTCCTGAGTGACATTGCAACGACAGATATGGGCCATTTTATATCATCACATAACATGCAGAACTGTGGGGGAGAGAGTGTGGTCTACAGCGTGAACTATGGTCCATGCTCAGTGGCAAAGCCCCAGGATGCGTTTATCATTGCAATGAGTGTGCCACACTAATGAAGGATGTTTTTGTGGGAGGGAGTGGGAGCTGTGGGAGGTGGGGCGTATGGGCATCCCTAGAGTTTTTGTGTAACATTTGTGTAACCTAAGTATCTTTAAAAAAAAAAAAAAAAGACACGAAATTGTATACTTTAAAAAGGTGAGTTTTGGAGTGCATGAATTATATCTCAATAAATATGTTATTTAAACAAATAAAAACTTACACAAATGCAAAAAAATAAAAAATAAAAGGGACAATCTGGTGCCGGCAGCGAGGCACGTCCCTCTGAAGCTGTTCCAAGAGTAAAAGGAGCCACTTTGAAGGAAATGTTGGCAAGAGAATCACATCATGTTTGTACTTTACTTAATAGTTCATAATACAAAGGTATAATGTTATGAATTTAAAAGTGTGATAATGTAATCTTTTGTCTTGGTGTCAGCTTTGACTGAAAGTAAAATTCCAAAATTTCCTCGCCAAATGTGAATAAACTAACGTAAAGATTAAAGTAAATGAAGACCGTTTTCCTGTTTTCATTTTCAGGTGCTTTTGAAGCCACTGCTGTTTCGATTGTATCTGCAGAATGGTGAGCTCAGACTAGCACCGGCTGACTGTCATCTGGGTTTTCCATTTTAAAGGCGGGAGCAGAGCCACGGGAGGCAGGGCCACGGGAGGCAGGGCCACGGGAGGCAGGGCAGTGAGCCCACACTCAGCCTCAGGCAGGAAGGCACAGGCTCTGCTGATGAAACAGGCATTAGCTGCAAACTCAGGCAAAAACTCAGAAGCTCAGCCACGCGGATTAAATCTGACAAAAGGCCCAGTTTTCCCAAACCAAAATAGAAATGTCCCTTTATTCTAAAATGACCATGTTCAGGACAGTCAAGAAGTTTTTTTGGACGAGACAGAAAGAAAAAAAAAAAAAAATCAACCCTGAAATACCGAGGCAGCTTCAGAGAAGGGTTCTGGGCTGGCGCCTCGCCCGCCGCGGCTCCCTCTCGTGCCTCTGACGCCAGCAACGGCGGCTCCCAGCACGCTGTTTGCCAGGTGGAGAGCTTGTGTGTCACCGCCCGGCCACCTAGCAGCTTTCAGGCTCGGAGTAACAGTGCTCCGCCAGTGCCCGGGGTCCTCGGCCCCCCAGCGCCCTGCCCTCCTGCCAGCCCCTCTCCCTCGCTGCCTCGGAAGGCAGCCTTGTTTCGAGGTCTCTGGTGTGCTCAGGGCTCCCCACGGCCTCCCTCTGCTCTCCTCGGAGATGTCCGGGAGTCACCCAACGTCTTACCCGTCACTCACCCGAACCCCGTCTGACGAGCACCCCATTCTGGCGGCCTCACATCTGACCTCTGAGGCGCGGCGGCCAGGCCCGCTTTGTCCTCTCCCCGCGGCAGCCCACGGTTCCACGCGGTGACGCCCCTGGGCCTCCCCAGCCTCGGCCTCTTGCCACCTGTACGCCTCCCCAGCTTCCGTCTCCTCGCCTCCAACGACCTCACCACGTTCCTGCGAGGAGCACTGAGGACACACGTGGGAACACTAACCACGACGCCAGGCCCGTGGTGGCACGTGGGCCACGTACGCCACAGGTCCACCTGTGCAGGTGGCGCCTGCGCCGGCCGAGCACATGGCCACCGTCCTTCCACCGCCGGCGATGCCCCTGTGATGCCACCAGCCAGACTGGCCACTGCGCGGTTTGCTCGTGGGCGCCCCGGAGGCGCCAAGCAGAGACGCGTCCCAGGGGCAGGTGAGCCACGCCCCAGGCTCTCCTGCCATGGCCAAATGCTGCCCGGAGTCTCGGCCCGGACCCTCCTGCAGATTCCAGCGTGCACAGCCTTCCCGGCCACCAGCTCTGCACATCCCAGCAGGTGCACAGACGCTTTCCAGAGGCGACAGACCAGCGACCTGTCCAGGACACGCCCGTGCGTGCCTCGGTTACGAGACCTCAAAGTGCCGAGCGCAACCCGAGAGTCCACTTCTCCCTGTCATTCCAACACAGGCTGAAATGACAATTTCTTGATAAAAGCAGTCTGATTTGAAAACGGATGAAAAATGCCTGTTTTCTCTAATGTCTGCGAATCCTCCATCTCCACAGCGACAGGAGTGCCGCCAACGCGCCTACCGCGCCTTGAGGCTCTTCACCCACCAGGCGGGCTCGCTCTGGCCTCCCGCACTGGGCTTCTCTGCCACACCGGAAAACCGCGCAGGGGAGCGAAACAAAGCGCCCAGGACACCCCAGGCGGGTTTGGGGGGGTGGGCGTCTCTCCCTCTGGGGAGGGGGGTGGGCGTCTCTCC
>JAKSZT010020074.1:7315846-7359061 GCA_026826555.1 Tolypeutes matacus | reverse complement strand
CCACCCCCACCCCAGGACCATGTGTAATAGTCTCTAATATTGCAATTCTGGATAATGTGGTCTCAAATACTTTCATGTGTGTTATCATTTCTTCAGAATAGAAGAATTACAGGTGGAATTGCTGGGTTCAATTGTGAACGTGTCTTAAGATACTTAGCTTATTCATCTTATATAGATTTTAAGATATGTTAGCAATGTCAGCTTTTTGTCTCCAATGGTGATAAGAATTTTTGTTTCTTAACGTTTTGCTTTTTATTTTCAAAACAATTTCAAAGTAACAAAAAAATATCAACAATACTACAAAAACTCCTGTATATCCACTGCCTGAAGTCTCCAACCGAGCCTCGCCAATTGCTCTGATCATGTTTTCATAGCAGAAGCATCGGCTCTGGAAACCGCACTGCGGACTACACGTCTCTAGTCTCCTGGGTTGGGAGCAGTTCCTCAGTCTCCTCTTGACTTCGTGACCTTGACATTGCTGAAGGTTACATGTCTAACGTCTCATCATCATCTGAGCCGTGACATGACTCAAACCAACCTTCCCATCTTTCTCTCAAAATCAACTCCCACTTCAATCTTATTTTGTCCTCTTTCTTCCAACAACCTAAGCTTAAAACTTTTCCTCTTCCTTAGTTCACATTCATTTGCCAAATTGTTAAACATTATCATCCAAAGGTATTATCAACACCTTTGCTTGTATGTTCCTGGTTACCGCAAACGACGTGCCCATTGCAGAACTCATCTGCCTCCTCTCAGTCTCTACCAGCTCCCCAGCTTCCTACCTCCACGAATCACCATCCCAGGCACCAACAATGGCTGAGCTGGCTGAGCCCGTGTGAGGAGAGACAGGCTGCAGGAAGCACTCAGTGATGGCCCCACGTGCCGGAGGAGGGAGGAAGGCAGGTGCAGACTGGGCTCTAAATGCTGTGCTAGATCAATTTAATCCATGCTTTCTTCTGGACTATGTCATAGCATTTTAAGGCTCTAGTAATTTTAAAAGCTGCTTTATAACCCTGGCACTAGCTAATTCTTTGTATACAGAAAGCACTAAATAAAAGTTTGTCCACAAAGTTGGGACTTTGAGCATTCCTCCTCTATTAAATGCCTTCCTTTGTAAATGTGGCGTGAAATTTCTATCACCCTCTGCAGCGGTTTGGCATTGTTTATGAATTCTAAAAATAGATATCAGATTATGTTTATAAACTGGTCTGTTCCTCTGAGCATATTAGACTATATTGGATTCAGAGGTTTCACTTTTACTTGATTAAATAATGATTAAGGCTTTGATTAGGCCACATCAGTAGGCTATTGAGCCCCCCCCCCACTTAATGGGTGGGGACTCACAGAGAAACCACACCGCAGAGCAGGGAGGTTGGAGTTTTAATGCTGGAGCCTGGGAAGTGAACACACAGGAAAAGAGCCAGGCGGACTCGAGATGGCTCTATAGACACAGCAGAGGCCCTGGGAAGAGAGAGCCTGATAGTCTACAGCTGACCTTGTGGAGAGAGCACAGCAGCTGAGCCCAGAGAGAAACGAGCCCTAGGAGAGAGACTAGACTTATCTCAGCCTGTGGCTTGATATTGGAAGAAGCTGGGACCATCAAACCTTGAGAGGAAAAGGAAGCCTGAACCTTTGCAGCCGTCTTGCTCCAACACGTGGCAACAGACTTTGGTGAGGGAAGTAACTTACTCTTTATGGCCTGGAAACTGTAACCTTCTATTCCAAATAAATATCTTCTGTGAAACCCAACAGATTCCTGGTATTTTACACCAGCATCCCTTTAGCTGTCTAATACACCATCCAATCTGGAAAACTCAGGCCGTCATCTTAACTTTCCTCCGCAAGATGCAGAGCCAGGTGTCGTGACCCAGAGCCAGGTGTCCTGACCCAGAGCCAGGTGTGCTGACCCAGAGCCAGGTGTGCTGACCCAGAGCCAGGTGTCCTGATCCAGAGCCAGGTATGCTGACCCAAAGCCAGGTGTGCTGACCCAGAGCCAGGTGTCCTGATCCAGCGCAGCAGGTCACTGGGGCCTGTGACACAGACTGAGCCACTTCATCAGGGAAGCAGATGTAGAAAACTCAAAAGCTTAGTTAAGGGCTGTCTTGAGAAAAGCTGGAAAGCATGGCCTAACTTTTAAAGAATCTTTTTATTGGACTTTCAATTTTCATTAGTTCCATGAGCTAGGAGCCTTCCCATGAGCACTGGCCCCAAGATTTAGGTTCTGGATGGACACTAGCAGCTCTGTTCAGTCTCTTCCCAAAGCCCTGTTCTCCCATCCAGCTTTCCCAGAGCTCTGCACTGGATTCCCAGGCAAGTGCCCAGCTACCAATAAATTGAGATTGGTTTCTCACTTGCTTATTCATCCTGTGGCACGTATTCCTTGGCAGAGAAACCCAAGATGAGGAGCAGCAGTTATGGTCATCCTGAACACCCAATAACGTGTTACTTCAAATTTTTCTACTATTTACCTCATTTGAACAAAACTCTCTTATAAATATTTTCTGCCATTCACTGCCATTTCTGGTTAAATATGAAAAAATCAAATATTCAATCCTTTCCTGTTCACACTCACGACTGCCTAAGGGTGGGCTCCTCACTGAAAGCATTCAGCTGCTCTTTCCCTCTGTTACTGCCTTGTTCTAAGATAGACCATTTGTTTTCACCCAACCACACAGTTCCTAGGCAATCATTAGCTCAATATCTTTGTTCCTTCTTCTCTCTCCCTACCAGTACTTTGTCTGGCAATGGTCCTCAGGGCAAATGCAAATAAGAAACATTTGGTCATGAAAAATCTTTGAAAATTTGGTAGGAAAAGCAGGAGTCTGTGATATTTGAACCACAACCACTGCCTTCCTCCTGCCCCCCAGCTCAGTGCAGCAGAGACTCCATGCCAAACAGCTGCAGCCAAGAACCCAGGGTTCCTTCTCCCCCAGCGCCCAGTCAGAGCAGAACGTCATTCCTGGCGTCCTGCCTGGAGTCTGTTATGAGGTTATGTCCTGGGTGAGTGCAGTTGAGAGGTGGGGGCTCCCTTCTGCCCAACCCCTCCTCATGGAACAGAGGCTTTGCCTTGGTGCGGTGCACCAAGGACACCGGGGTCCCAATAGCCCCTCCCTGGTTTGTGAGGAGGTGCGTACACATCCTCCTCCACTAAGTGCTCAGGTCCTAGAATGGGATGTCTCTCAGAGAGAGCTTGCCCAAGTCCCAACCCCTAGCTTGAGTCCTGGCTCAGAGATTGTGCCTGGGGGATAAGCAGGCCTTAAAACAGATAGTTTCTAATCTCATCCCAAAGACTCCACTGTGGAGAAGTTGAAATCTAAGAGTACCCTCATAAACAGTGGAGGTTGTGGTGAAGGGAACTGGGAGGAGACTTTGGATCAAATAAAGATGCAGCCTAGACTGTAGGCTGGCTTGTAGGAGAGACCTGGGGAATAAGACTGCTGAGTGAAGCCCTCCTCGAGTCAGAGCAAACATTATGCACTGGCCTCAGAAGTTATTCCATCCAAGGAGCCACAGTTTGATTAGATTGATTTGTAGAGGGATTTATGTCCTAGGGCAATGTTGTAAACAACAGAGCAATTGGCCCTCAAATTGGGGCATTAAACAGCTGAGTGTGATCAGGGGAAGTGTGCAAGAGAGTCCCATCATGCCACTTCATCCAGGCGATGGTGGCATACACGAAGCTGTACCTTCTAGAGGAGCAACGTCCATTAGAGTCTTAACACTGTGAGGGGAAATAGATGTCACTAAAATGATCCAGCCAGTCCCTAAACAAATAAACACACAAACAACAATAATGGGCCCTGGAGAAGGAGGGTTCAGTACCCAGTGTTGCTATGATTTATTATCTAAAATGTCCAGTTTCCAACAAAATATTATGAGGCTTGCAAAGACACAGATAACTATGATCCATACACGGGAAAAAAGTAGGTGAGAAAAGCTGCCTGTAAGAACAGATGTTGGATTTAACAGGAAACAATTTCAAAGTAGT
Source organism: Tolypeutes matacus (assembly GCA_026826555.1). Lineage (NCBI taxonomy): Eukaryota > Metazoa > Chordata > Mammalia > Cingulata > Chlamyphoridae > Tolypeutes > Tolypeutes matacus. The sequence continues at coordinate 7,355,073 of JAKSZT010020074.1, read as the reverse complement.
CACTATAAATATTCCCACAGAACTAAAGGAAGGTTTGATTGAAGAAGTAAAGGAAGGTATTATGACAATGTTGTATCAGATAGAGAATATCAATAGAGACAGAAATTTTTAAAAAGAACCAAATGGAAATTCTGGAGTTGAAAAGTAAAATAACTGAAATAAAAAATTCACTATAGGGGCTCAACAGTAGATTTGAATTGGCAGAAGAAAGAATTAATGAGTTTGAAGATAGATGAATGGAAATTATGCAAGTGGAAGAACAGACAGAAAGAAGGAAGAAAAATGAACAGAGCCTCAGAGAAATACAGGACCCCATTTAGCACACCAACATATACATAATGGGAATAACAAAAAGAGAGGAGAGAGAGAAATGAGAAGAAGAAATATTAGAGGAAGTAATGGCTGAAAGCTTTCCAAATTTACCTACAAATCCAGGAAACTCAGTGAACTCCAAGTAGAATAAAGGCAGAAAGCCACAAACAGACCCATCATAGGAAAAATGCTGAATGTCAAAGACATGGAGAAAATCTGGAAACAGCAAGTGAAAAATGACGTGCCACTTACTAGGGAACCCCAATAAGATTAACAACTGACTTATCAGCAGAAGGTAGTGGGATAACATATTCAAAGTGCCCAAAGGAAACAGCTGTCAGCCAAGAATCCTATATCTGGCAAAGCTAACATTCAAAAGTGAAGTTGAAATAAAGACTTTCCTAGATAAACAAAAACTGAGAGAATTTGTTGCTAGCAGAACACCTTACAAGAAGTATTAAAGAAAGTTCTTTAGACCGAAAACAAGCGACCCCAGGTGATAATTACCAGTAAAAGTAATTATGTAATTAAAACAGACACTATTAATGCACATTTTTCCTTTCATCTCTTAACTGATTTGAAAAGAAATTGTATAAAAGAATATGCATATATTATATATAACATATAAAATATATGTATATTATATTTGCCAATAACAACACAAAGGAAATGGATGGGAGCAAGGCTGTAATGGCTAAGGAAATGATGACAGATGATAAAATAATTATAACAACTTATTGTGGGCTTTGTAACATGAATAGATATAATGTTTATAACAATAATACCATAAAGAGGAGGAAAGGGAAGAAAGCGATATAGGAGTAATGTTTCTATGTATTACTAGAATTTATCTAGTATAAAATTGATGCTGATTCTGATACAACATATATATTAAACCCTAGAACAACTACTAAAAAAATAACTTAAAAAAAAACAAAGTGAAAAATCATTAATGAAATTAAAATTCTACATTAGGAAATATTCACTCACTGCAGAAGAAAGCAGTAATGGGCAAATAGAGGAAGAAAAAGGCATACATCATATAAACAAAAAGTAAGACGTCAGACACAATTCCAACCATGTCAATAATAACATTAAATGTGAACAGATTGAACAATCCAATCAGAAGGCAAAGATTGTCAGACTGATAAAAACAAACCAGGATCCAGCTACACGTTTTCTAGAGGAAACACACTTTATATTAAAAAATACAAGCAATCGAAAGTAAAGGATGGGAAAAGATATGCAATAGCAACCTTAGAGAGGGTGGAATGGCTAAACTAACATCAGAAAAAAAACAGACTTTCATGTAAAAAAACTATTAGAAATAATAAGGGACATTTTATAATGATAAAAGGGTCAATCCATCAGGAAGATATAAAAAGTATAAACATATTTGCATCCAATAACAGAGCATCAAAATGCATGAAGCAAAAAAGCTAATAGAAATGAAGGGAGAAACAGACAATTCAGCATTAGTGGTGGAGACTTCAGTAGCCCATGCTCAGTGTTGGGTAGAGCAGCTAGACAGGAAAGCAACAAGAACAGGAGACTTAAGTAGCACCCTCCAGCAGCTGGACTCCACAGACATTCTTAGAGCACCCCACTCAGCACCACCAGCTGTCCCTTTTTCTCAAGTGGACATGGAACCTTCTCCAGGTTAGGCCATATGCTAGGCCATAAAAAACTCAATAAATTTAAAAGGATTTAAAAAATACAAAGTATAACCTCCAACCACAATAGAATTGCATTTAGACATCAGTAATGGGAAAAAATTTTGGAAACTCACAAATATGTGAGTTGGAATGAAACAACATACACTTTAAAATAATCAATGGTCAAAGAATAAATCAAGTGGGAAATCAGAAAATGCTTTGACATGAATGAAAATAAAGACATAACATACCAAACTGATGGGATACAGCTACAGCAGTATTTAGAGGGAAATTTATAGCTGTAAATACCTACATTAAGAAAGAAGAAAGATCTCAAATCAATTGTATAACCTTTTACCTTGAGACACTTGAAAAAGAACAAACTTAATTTAAAGCAAGCAGAAATAATAGTGTGGAAATCCATGAAATAGAGGATTGAAAAACAGATAAAAAGTGAAATAAGAAGCTGATTCTTTGAAAAAGTTTGGCAAAATTGAAAAACCATTACCTAGTTTGACCAAGAAATAAAAAGATAAGACTCAAGTGACTCCAATCATACATGAAAGAGGGATATTACTACTGACCTTATACAGAAATAAAAAAGATTATAAAGAAATACTATGAACAATTGTGTTCCAACAAATTAGATTGTGTAGATGAAACGAACACATTCCTTAAAAGACCCAAAAACACTGAAACTGACACAAGAAGAAATAGTTAATTTTAACAGACCTATAACAAGAGATTTAATCAGAAATTTACCCACAAAGAAAAGCCTAGACCCAGATGTCTTGCTGCTAAATTATACCAAACCTTCAAAGAATTACTACCAATTCTTCACAAAGTCTTCCTAAAATAGAAGAGGAGGAAATACTTACCAATTCATTCTATCAGGTCAGTAGTACCCTAATACTCAAAGACATCACAGTATCTGTGATGAATATTAACGCAAATATCCTAAAAAATATAATAGGAAACCAAATCCAGCAACATATAAAAAGAATTATACACCATGACCAAGTGAGATGTATCCTAAGGATGCAAGATTGGTTTAACATATGAAAATCAATTAATGTAATACATTATATCAATAGTATGAATAGCAAAAAATGGCATGATTTCCTCAATGATGTAGAAAATGCATTTGACAAAATCCAACAATCTTTCATGATAAAAACACTCAACAGACTAGGAATAGAAGGAAACTTCCTTAACCTGATAAAGGACATCTACCAAAACCCACAACTAATATCATATTTAACAGTGAAACACTGGATGGCTCCCTTCTAAGGAAAGAAAGGAGACAGGGATACCTGGTCTCACTACTTCACTGGTGGCTCTAGCCAGGGAAACTAGGCAGAGAAATAAATAAAAGGCATCCAGATTAGAAGAAAGAAAAACTATCTCTACCCATAGATAGCATATTCTTGAATATAGAAAACCCTAAGGAATTCACTTTAAAAACTATTAGGACTAATAAGTGAGTTCAATGAGGTTCTAGAATATGAGATAAATATACAAATATCAATTATTTCTATACATTTGCTCTAATAATCTGAAAATGAAATTAAGAAAATAATTCCATTCATAATAACATAAAAAAGAATAAAATACTTAGGAATGAGCTTAAAGTACAAAACTTACACTATGAAAACTACAAAATATTGTTGATAGAAATAAGAAATTAAGATGGTAATACTCCTTAAATTGATCTACAGACTCAATGTAATCCTTATCAGAATCCCAGGTGATTTTTTATACAAATTCACAAGTTAATTCTAAAATTCATATAGAATTGCAAGGAACACAGAAGAGCCAAAAGGTCCTGGAAAAAGCTTACTACAAAGCAATGGTAATCAAGACAGGTATTGTCACAAGACAGACACAAAGGTTAATGGACTAGAATTGAAAGTCTGGAAATAAACCCACATCCGCGGTCAACTGATTTTCAACAATGGCGCCACGCAGTTCAATGGAGAAAAAAGAGCTTCCAACAAGTCGTGCTAGGGCAAGTGGAGAGCCATGTGCAAAAGAGTGACGCTGGATCCCTCCCCCATACCATACACACATATCAACTCAAAACGAGTCGAAGGCCTAAATGTGAGAACAAACGCTATGAAAATCTTGGAAGAAAACATAGGGTTAAGTCTTCATGGCCTTCATGGCCAACGTTTTCTTAGGTATGATAATGAAAGAGATGGAATTATATGTCCACGTAGAAACTTGTTCATGAATGTTTATAGCAGCACTATTCATAATAGCCGAAAGGTGGAAACAACCCAAATGTCCACAAATGGGTAAACAAAATGTGGTACAGCCATGCAATGGACTAGTGTTCAGCCTTAAAAAGGAACGAAGTGCTGATACATGCTAGAGCACTGACGAATCTTGGAAAACACCGTGCTAAGTGATAGAAGCCAGTTACAGACGGCCACATACTATATGATTCTACTCAGTGAAAGCCCAGAATAGGGAAGTCTGCAGAGATTTAAAGTTGATCAGTGGTTTTTCAGAATAGGGAGGTAGAGGAGGATGATAACTAAATCTTGAGGTGAAGGAAAATGTACTAAAATTGACTGTGATAATGGTTACCTACATCTGTCAATATACAGTACTAAAAAGCATGGAATTGTACACTTCGGATGAATGAATAATATGGTATATAAGTTATATCTCAATAATGCTATTTAAAACGCGATAGAGGGAAGTGGATGTGGCTCAAGCAGTTGGGTGCCTGCCTACCACACGGGAGGTCCTGGGTTCTGGTTCCCGGTGCCTCCTAAAGACGACAAGCAAGACAGTGAGCTGATGCACCAAGCTAGTGTGGCAAGCTGGCACAAGATGATAAAATGAGATGATGCAACGAGGAGACACAATGAGAGACTCAGCAAGCAGGAAGCAGAGGTGGCTCAAGCAATTGGGTGTCTCCCTCCCACATGGGAGGTCCCAGGTTCAGTTCCCAGAGCCTCCTAAAAAGAAGACAAGCAGACACACAGAGTACACAACGAATGGAAGCAGAGAGCAGACAGTGAGTGCAAAACATTGAGGGGGGGAGAAATAAATGAAAAAATATATCTTTAAGAAAAGTGGTAGAGACTGGTCAACAGAAAAAAAGTAGGTCTTGCTTATTATTATGATGATAGTTATAATCCTTAGCCTCCTTGATTGATTAGGAACACTGAACATTTCTGATACACCGTATTCTAATTACTGGCGATCCAAAGATCAATGACCCAATTTCTGTCTTCAAGACGCCTTCAGTCTAAATGGAGAGAGAGATCATATACATGCATGCCACCAGTTACATGGCAACACAAAACAAAATTAACGGATGCAGTGTGTGTGACTAATTTCCGTCGGAAGACATAGGCAGGCCTCTAAATTGAAACAGACGCCGACAAATCTGCCATATTGTCAGTTGCCTTCAAGGTCTTTAAGATATCACGAAGTAGGTTCCAAAATCAAAGGTGAAGTAAGTGATTTTAGAACGGGCCCGTTTCCCTAAGGGGCCTGCCGGCGAGTTTTATGTCCACGCAGAATCTATAGATGTTAACAGGACTCGGTTGTAAGCTGGATTTCTAATAAAAGGAACCGAAAGAATGTGAGAACACTAAGAAACGAAACCAGTTTTTAAAAGAGCGATTATTTCTGAATCACAAAACGAAACGTACAGCAGAAAAACAAGCCAAATCCAAACCCAGACAAAGCAGCACGGTCCCTTCTGCGGGCTGACCCTCTCGCCTGCCCAGCAGGGCCCTGGGCCCCGACAATTCCTGCTCGCTCTGCTGGGACCGCCTTGGAGACGCAGGCGAAGGGTCCCCACTCTGGGCTCCACGTGCCACGCGCAGAGGGCCATGACACGCCCCTCGGTCTGTGCGGCGTCTGCCCACTCCCCACTGCACATCCTGACACGTACGTTGGTGTGGAGGGGTGGCTCCTCCGAAACATAGGATCTGGGCAAATTATTGAGCCTTTTAGCCTGTAAAGCTCTGCCGAGTCAGCCCCCGCCGCGACAGGCAAGGTAAAGTGAGGAGGAGAGCGAAACACCCGTTTCTCTGCAATGACAAGTGTTCCAGACCTCGGCCCCCAGGTGCCTGGGCTGACGCGCACTTCCTGGCCCTCTGTGGCTTTCCTGAAGTGCCGCCGCTTGTTTCCTCCTGAATCTCGGCCCAGAGCAAGCTGGCCGCCTTTTACCTGCCAGACGGTCAGGCTGCTGCTCCTTGCCCAGCCTTGCCCCTCCCTCAATGGCCTCTCCTTAGAAATCTCCCCTTCACCGTCTGCTGTGTGCATGATTCCTGTTTGCTTAAGAGCTGAATAAGCCTGTCCTATCATCTTAGAGTTTGCCTAAAGGAGAACAGAATAGTTGTCCTACAGTTCAGTTATCTGCATGCTACAGTATTGGTCTTGAGACCCAAATAGAATGGGAAAGAGTCCAACTTTACAACCTGCAGGACGAGAGAAAATGAAATTTGTTGCTATCTTGAAATGTCTCTAAAGTGACAGGCAATAAGAAAGCTGCCAAATCAGTCAGTCCAAAATAATTTTTTCCTGGGAGTGACTGAAAAGAAGCATAAAAAGATGTCAGGCTGACAGATGAATTGCTGCTATTTCAGATTTGCAACCAGAAAACAAGTCCAGGCTGTGGATCTTGGTGTGAAATTGCAAGTCTTCTCTCCATTTCAGGAGCTCACATCGGGACAACCTATTTATTTCCCAGTCATCCCCACTCCTCTTGCCTACATGCTCCACCTGCTGAGAGCCGGTCAAGGACAGTGCTTAGGTTTTATTCTTCCAGACTTTCCTTTTCCAGGCATTTTTAAAGTGTAGCAATTTATAGAAGCTGCGGCTCTCATGAATAGATGTTGCTCTATGGTAAAGAGAAAGTTCTCAAGAATGGACTGCACCTGCCCTGGCACCGCCCACGCCTCCCCCAGCAGCGCTCGCCTCCAGCCCCTGGGGCTGCAGACTCCGTGGCTCCTGCATCCCGGCTGCCTGCCTGAGGGGCTCCTCCATCGTCCCACATTTCCATAAGCCTCTCCCAGCTAAACTGCTGACTCCTCATTCCTCTTCCTGGCATTGGCTCCAGAAGTTTGGTGTGGAAATTTTGGAAATTGTATCAGATTTGAGACACCAATCTGATATAAAATCATCTGTTACTAGACATCTATCAAACTCTCAGAAAATTTCAAACACCTTCTCTTTTAGTCAGTCCAGACCTCTCAAAATCCCACCAGCTTTGAATTCGCCTCTTTCTCTAAACATATGTAGCATCTCTGCACTAGTAACCTTAATTGTTACCAGAAACCTGGTCTGCTGAGGGGAAATGAAATTTATTTTAAAAAGAATAAGAGAGAGAGAGAGAGAACACAAGAAAAAATACCTCATAAAAAATGAAAAAAATGGAAGGAAAAAAAAAAAAAAGACATAAACCAAAAAACATCCAAGCAAAGGGAAGAAGTATAGCTTCTGGGGTTAAAGTATTTCCCCAAAACACAAATATGACTTTGTGTTCATGGGAACTATTATTCAAATTTTATGGGAAAAACCCTCAACCAGTCTGAAACAGAGACTCCAAAATTCGGACAAGCAAACAGCATTCACTGGAAACAAATGACTCTATCCTGCAACACAGAAAAACACTGGGCAAAAGTGCTCCTTTCCAGTAATTCAGGATAGCTCACAGGGGCTGTTTGTTCCAGCATGCACTTAGGTCAGGACTGGATTTGAAATAAGTGTTTTCCCACTTACTTTAACTTTTAAATTAAAAAAAAAAAAAAAAAGTACAATAAAGCTGAGGTTTATTTCCAGCCACTTATGAGCCTCAGAATTCCACAGTTACAAGCTTAAAATTGGTATCACATTTTTACCAGTTGCTTAGCAGGATTTTGTTCCATCAAAGAGCTGTGCAAACAAAATATACTTTAAGTGACTCACACTATATCATAGCTGGAAACAACTAAACATTTAAAAGGTCTTTTGTTCAACATATTGCAAGTTGCCATCTGTTTTTCTGACCCACATAGCAAATCCTGCACCAAAAGGCAGCTGCCCAGAGGCAGATGCGACTCCATCAGCTCAGAGCAGATCAGAGGCTTTCTGCACGGTCAGTATTGCCATCACATACTCATCTGTCACCTCCCGGGACAAGGATGTGAGAAATATGAAGGGAAATTGCTCCCATTAGGGGACAGCTACATTTATTTCCGTGTTTTAAAAAGCCACCGCCTATAATGTGCCAGCTAGAGTGATGCATAACTATAAAAAGAACCCATCCTTTCTGCCAACTATTAATAAACTCAGCAGAATAATACATTATTTCCTCTTCGCAGCCCTGTTCTTAGCCTTTCTGTGCTGGGGCCAGCCAAGTTCTTTTCTAGGTCACGTGGAAGTGGTTTGTCCTTCAGAGCACACACCAAAGACCTCAGGACAGGCCTCTGCATCCATTTCCATCCCTGTGAGCTCTCCCACCACAGGCAGGGTCCTTTTCAATCTGTGAATCATGTTCAGGGAATTTTCTACATCATTATTAGTTTTCTAATACCAGGATGGCCCTTTGGTTCAAAAGACTGCAACCATTTTGGGGAAAGCAATTTAGAATTTTAATTTATTGTCTAAGCCAAAAATAAACTGGCTTCCCTTAATGGAAAGCAGTGTCGGCCTCCTAAGGGCTCATTAGCCCTCTGCACTTTCACTTCTGCATACAAAGAGCAGAACATCGGCTTCCAGTATATGTTTGTGAGGTTCAGTAATTAAAAACAGCCTGACTCAAGACTAAGCTCACAGACAAAGCACACATCCAAACCAAAGCCACATACTTATCTACTTCTTCCATCTACCCATCCACTCGTCCTTTCTTCTACCCATTCACTCATCTCTTCATCCATCCACCCACCTGCCCATCCAACCATCCATCCATTCATCATCCATTTATCCATCATCCATCCATCTATTCATCCATCATCTATCCATCTACCCACCTTTCCATTCACCTACCCTTCTGCCCACTCACCCATCCATCATCGATCCATCATCAATACATCTATCCATCCATCCATCCATCATCCATCCTTCTATCCATCCATGCCCCCATTCATCCATCCCTCCACCCACCTCCCCGCCACATCCATTGCATATCCATTGCACATAACAGATATGGTCTGTACAGAATTGTACAGACCAGACAATTCTGCTGTAACAGAACCTACAATGTAGGGGGAGGTGGGATTGCCCATACGATGTGTTGTCCTAAAACACTGTGACTTGTGACAATTACTGGTGTTATTTTTAAGAGGTTTACCTTAATTTTAAGTTTTGTTTAGTGGGATTCCCTGTAGTGAAAATGTTCAGAGGCAACATCTTCTGTTTAAGAGTATAAAATATACTTATAAAAGCAAAAGATGATACTTGTCCTCTAAGATATAGACTGTCAACTATTCTTAAACAGAAAAGAATCTTAATAGAAGAATTCATAAATATGTTTAATATGTGTTCATCCTAAATATAGTGACAGAAGCATAAAGAGGATGGCTGTAAGATAAATTGCTGACTCAGTATTTCATTAGAAAAAAAAGTAAAATAAATTCTTATGGGTCTTAGACATACAGAAATATAGTGTTAAATGCAAAGCATGTTTAACAGAAAATAAATGCAGTAGTCCCAATAGCAAGAACCTCTTGGGAATAACAGGTCATTAGAAGCTTTTAAGAGTCTCCTAACATATGACTTTTCCTTAGGTCATTTTCAGTCCCAGCTCCGCCCAACCATTCTCCTGCTTTGGCCATTTTTCAAGCCAGTTGTAGGCTGCAGTGTAACATATCTTGACGCCATCACCTAAAATACCAGATCAGCTCAATTGTTATGCAAGCGGTTCTGCTCTGCAAATGACTGCAGGAGACGATGGATGGTTCCAAGCAAAGAGGAAAGTGCTGCCATGTCCCTGCCCTGCTCTTGCAGTTTAATGTGGGGTAAGATCGTGAGGGAGCTGTGCCAGTTCTGCCCTAGCCGCTGCCCAAAAAAGCTGCGTTCCCCTGTCGACCAGAGCAGGATCCTGACCCAGGGGTTTCCTCTCGCAAGGGTAGAATTATCTAACTGCATGGCCTCAGAAGGCTACCAGCCAAACGCTCTTCCCTCTGCAACCCAGCTCAAAAGAGGATTCCATGAAAAACCTACATCTTGTAATTAGTGTCCATGAAAATTGATATGCACGAGCACCATCTTTTCCCTCCTTTTTTATAACTTCATAACTTCGTCATGACTCAAGCTCCTGGAAAGAAAAACTATGTGTGTGTGTGTGGGGGGGGGCGAGGGTGTCTTAGTGCAGTTGTCCTTATGACATCACAATTTTCCCGTCCTCTTCCAGCTTCTTGGACATTTTCTCTGGAAACAATGTTGACAGCCAGCCAGCCAGCTTGTTTTTAAAAAGTAATTCTAATTAATAACTTCTAAGAAGTCCACTGGGGTCCACAAGGGTTCCCCTACTGAGGATGCTAAAGCAGGAGCACACAGAACGAGAGCGAATACATTCTTACTCCAAATGCTTCCCAATGTGCGACAACAAACGCATGCACAACTCCTGCAACTGCAGATGGAATCAGACTGGTGCAGGGCCTGGGAGACCGGAAGCTCAGTCCTGTTGCTTTGTTTCTATCAAAGGCAATGGGGGAGTGAATCACAAAGGAAAACACTGTAGCACAGAGTTGTGCTTCGGACTTTCACCAGGTATAGTAGAAAAAAAGTAAGAAACCATGTAACAAAAATTGCTGTTCAAGAATTGAGGCTAAGTGGTAAATGGAATAAATACAATTGCATTCAATAAATGTCAATTGTGTTCAGTAAAAAATATTGTCACTTCTAAAGTCAAATACACACGGGCTCATTCCTGAAGGAGGGACCCTTTTCTTCCTTCTGTTTTCTTAAAACTATAATTTGTAAGCAGCAGAATCTTTTATGTGGAAATCCCACAACTTGAAACAGTCTCTTAATGGCGTGCATACCCCTTGGCAAGGTTTGCCAGCGGCTCAGAAACCAGAAACTGGTAGCTGCCTGGACGTGGAGAGGCCACTGCGCTGGCCCACGCCTGGCGTGCCCAGGATGCCACGGGCAGACAGGTGGGGTGAGCCTGCCCGCTGAGGAGGCTGGGCAGAAGGGGCACGGGCCCTCTGCAGACGTCCCGGCACTGCCCCTCTTTGCTGCATTTCTCTTCAAAACAAGCCCAGAAAGAATAATGAATACAGGGGGTCAGAAGCTGAGCACGATGCTCACTGCGGGATGGTTAGGAGTTTTGAATCTGTAAATGAATCTCTTTGGTAAAAAAAAGTTTAGGACTCAGAAGTCTGGGGCACACAGCGCACGGGGGTCTGCGTGGACCCCTCGCCCACTCGAGCTGCCATGTTGGCAGTTGTTAAACCATGGTCAGGGATTTGAGGATTTGGGGGCAGCGAGGCATAACCTCAGACCCCCCTGCACAAATGGTCCCCAGCGCCCCAGCTGGCCTCTGCTCCCGCCCAGGCCGCCTTTCCACGGGGACGGGCTGGGCCCTGGGGACACGCTAGCAGGCCCAGCGGCTGAGGGCCACGGAGAGAATACGTGGAAGTGAAGTGGCATGTGACCACTCTCTAACTTTACCTCTCTTCCTCGGGCTGGTCGGGAAGATCAGTCGAGACGCCACTTTTCTCTTCAGCCTCACCGAGTTACATGCTTTATCACCCAGTGGCTCCGGCAGTAAACGTTGGTGAAAGGACAAATCTCAGGCCTGAATTTGGTTCAGTTGGTTTTGTGACACCACAGCAGGTGTGAGTCTCCTTGAAAGCAGCTTGTGCCCGCTGGGAATCTCAGTGAAGACCCCAGCCCTGTAGATGGCCCCCACGCAAACCTCACATCGGGAGGGGAGGGGGCATCACAGGAGGGGAGGCAGGCAGCCCGCTGGCTGGGTCAGGGGTCTGCGCGGCAGGCCAGGTGCGGAGTAGTAGCGGCAGCTGTCACCTCGCCCCCAGAGAGTGGACCAGCCTTGGTGGGTGGTGCCTGGCTCCCCGGAAAACAAGAGGCCTCCCTTGTGGGAACGGCTGGCTGCTGCAGCGCCCTGGCACGACTTAGACGTGGGAGGAGGTCAGGGCGCTGATCATCCACTTGGGAAGTGACCGGGGCAGAACTCAGGGACACGCAGGCATTCCTCCTCAATTCCTGGCCTTCGCAGCATCCTGGCGATGGGACTCGTCAAACCGCCGCATGGCCCACGGTCCTGGTAAAGGCATTCCACGTCCCGGACCAAGCCCTGGTGCGCCGCAGCTCGCCGGGAGCCGGGCGCGAGGTCAGGGCGGCCCATGGGGAATGGCTGCCCAACAGCCAGAGGCTCTGCCTTCATGATGTGGGACTCTGTGCCTGAAACGATTCTGTGAGATGACCAGCTATGGGCAGCAATGGCCCTGGACCCTTCCAGGCCAGTGGGTCTCAGGCAGGGTGGCCCCCGGCCCCGGGGACACATGGCACCACCTGGAGCCCTTGGCCATCACGGCGCACTCCCCCTACAGCCAGGCAGGGCTGGCCCCACAGGGGACTCTGGGCTTCTCCGACAGGGAGCACCAGGCTGAACTCCAAGAGCTGCTTCCTCACCTGACGGCCTGGCCGGGCACAGAGTCCAGCAGCGGATTCCGGGGGTCTCCCCTGCGCCCATGCCCCAGAGCTGCTAAAGGCAGGAAACCACCCCGGGCCCCAGCCTGAGTCCACCCCACGTTCTCAGGAGAAGATTCAGAGACGGACGATGGCGCTGGCCTCGCCCAGGTCCTATGCTGGAGGACCACCAGACGCTGTCTGGCATCTACGTGGGACCCACAGAGCGAGGCTGAGCTCAGGGCTGGAAACACCCAGGGTCTCGGCTGTAGGGGTTGCCCGGGCCACGGCTGTAGGCTCGGGGCCTCCACCAGGCACACCTGGGCAGGATACCGGAAGCAGGTTGCCCAAGCCTGTGCCTCTCATTCCCTCGCCTGAAATGTGGGCCCTCGCCTTCCCCACAGAAGCTGCCAGGACTGGCAGCACCTGCACGTGCTCGGGGCTGGAACCAGCAATTTGCAAAAGAGAAGACCACAGAGTCGGCAAGGCAGGCTTGGGGGCAGGGGCCAAGGCCTGGGAAAGTCAGAGCCACGCGGGCTCAGGGGCCAAGGCCAGGTCACACCAGGTGCCCCACCCCCACTTCTGCTTCTCGCTGACAGCTGTGGCCCCAGGAAGCCTCAGCATCCACCGTGCCAGGGCCTGCGAAGGTTGCGGGGGGCAGAGCCCCAGGCGTGGCGTGTGGGCGAGGCGTGGGAGCCGGGGTGCACACCAAGAGCTGAAGTGGCCTTAGAAACGGGGTAGGAATGACCCGGAAGAGGGGGTGGGGTTGGGGCCAGGGGAGCCGGACAGTGAGAACAGGGTGAGGGGCAGGTCACACGCTCTGCCGTGTTTTTTCAGGAGAAAGGCAACATCCGTATCCGACTCCACCGTGGTCGCCACGCGGCAGGTGGTTTACAAGGTGCTCTGCCTGCTACGCGGAAGCCCCTCGTGCGGGGCGGGCACCCTGCGCGCTCCCCGCGCCGCCGCCCCACGAGGGCCGCACGCGCCCAGCGCCAGCCTGCGAGGACCGCGCCAAGCACCTGCCACCTCCCCGCGGGCTAGTCAGGAAGCCTGAAGCCAAGGGGCCGTGCGCCACCGCGCACCCGCAGAACCGGGACGAAGGCGGCGGGAGGGCGGTCGCGGGCTTGGCGGCCGCGCTCCTGCGGGGGACAGCACGGCGCGTCCTGCGCAGCCCTCCTCAGGCTCCCAAGAGGCCTCCCGGGAGGAGAGCGCTTCTCAAAGCCCGGCTGCGCGTCCCGGGTCCCCTGGCTCAGAGCGTGGTCCTCTTAGGACGCGTTTCAAACAGTTTTACAGGTGAAGACTGTGAGCATGGAAACCACACAGACTCTGAGATCCTGACCATCCTCTTGATTTCAGACTCACCAGATGTAGAGGCGAGAGGCTGGGGGCCTCCTTGACTGGGGAGCCGGGGAGAACACGCCCCTGGCTGCGTGCTGGGGGCCGTTCCACCGGGGGACCCCGTTCAGCCTTGAAACAAAATGAAAGGCAAACCCCGTGCCCGGCCACCTGCGTCCTCCCCGCCTGCTCGGCCCACAGTGGGCATGGCCAGCCCAATCCAGAGCTTGGCGCCACAGGGCGAGGGCCAGGGAAACGTGGGTTTCGTCTCGGGCTCCTCCGATGAATTGCGCGTGACCCTCAGTAAGCGCCACTGCCGTGCTGTGGCCTCGCGGTGGCACGGCGCCGCGGCAGGTCGTGAGTGCCGAGCTGCTTGCTCCGCTCCCTAGAGCTGGGTCTACATGCCGCCCTTGAGGCCGGGTGGCCTGTGAGGACCCCGTGCAGCCCGAGACCAGGTCACGAAGGTGGTTTCTCTTGGACCTGCTGCCTTGCTGGGAGGAAGCGCAAGCCACGGGAGGGGCTGCAAGAGTGGGTGGCCCTGGGAGGGTCCCAGACCGCGCCCCTGTCTGGCCACAACTGCAGGAGAGCCCCCAAGTGAGAACCGCCCGGCGGAGCCTGCCGGCCCCAGAGCCGTGAGGGATACTCGTGTTTGGGGGTGATTTGTTACACAGCAGTTGGGAACTGGGACAACCAGTGAACCCCACCTCCTTCACTTTCACAGCTCCAGCAGCTTTTAAGGTGTTGTTATACGTAATGGGCCTCAGAGGAGGCCAGTGATGCCCCCAACCTTCAAAAGAGGCTAAACTCTGTCCATTTCTCCCCCAAACAATTCCATACACACATATGCACATACATACACACAGATGTGTACTTGTTCACGTGTATGTGTGTTTATGTAAATGCAGACATACGTAGAGAATGAACCTGCAAGCACATTTCAAACAGCTCCAAGTCCTGCATAACAACTTTTCAGATTAAATTGAGAACTTTGCATTTCTGCTGACTTTCTTTTTTGCTGAAGTTGCTGTTCCTGCCCCTTGTTGGTGTGTTCCAGGGGTCTCCAGCCTAGAGCACTGTCTGTTTAAGCCAATGTGATCCTCAATGGCACTGCAAACTGTCTTCTGGAACCTGGCCTCTGGGACAAAGACAATGGTGATGAAATGTGGGATCCTGTGGAATTTAATGAAGGAAGAATCAAAAAAGCACATTTGACCAATTTCAAAGTTAACTTAAAAATTAAACTCCATTTTCATGCTAAATATGGGGGAAAGATAATAGTTTTAATACTGGAAACGCATACCTCCGTGCCTTTAAACTCCCAATTCCCTTCCACAAAGGAAAGGGTGAGGTGCCCAGGGAGCTTATCACCCAAGGCGAGGTCCCAAGCGCTGGCAGGGCTGGCAACTCCGCTGCACCTGCAAGCTCTTCTCGAAGACCGTCCTCTCCCAGGGAGAGGAAGGGGCCTATAAAAATTCAGGGGCAGGCGATATTTGGACGAATTTGGGGTTTACTGTTCATAGTCCAAGCACTAAGATGCTGTTTGTCTGTTACATTGTAAATAAAAATTTGTTTGTGTAGTTACCTATAAAGTGTATATGTTGTTTTTTAAAAAACTACATCTGTTGAACTGATCGTGTAATTAAAAAAAAACTTTAACATGGTGTGAATCACATTAATGGATATTTTAATGTTAAACAAACCTTGTTTTTTTTGGGACAAAGTGTTCTTATCATAAATTATTATCTTTTTATACATTGCTGGATTGACAGTTAATATTTTATTTATATCTATATTCATGAGAATGTTCAGACTATAATTATTCCCTTCTCATAACAAGACAGCAAGGTTATCAGGTGATATCATCTGTCTATATTCTTTTAGTATTTATTTAATATTTATTCTTAGACTGGTGAGTGTACCTATTTTAATGTACCATGAATTGATTGTGTCTGATTGAAATTATTTATTTCTTGTATGTTTGGTAGAATTTACCCCTGAAGCCATTTGAGCTAGAATTTTCTTTCTTGGAGACTTTACTCAATTTCTTGACTGATTCTAGGAATTTTTGGGTTTGGTATCTTCTTGTGTCAGTTTGGTAAGTTATTTGGGGATGGGGTAGGATGGATTTTCTGCTTTACTTAATTTTTCCAGTTTATTGGTGTACAATTCTTAATAGTCTCATATTATTATTTTTAATTTCTGCATAGGTTGTTACATTCTTCTTTCCTTCCCATTTGTATATGTGTCCTTTCTCTGCCACTTTTTTCTTAATCAGTATGCCCTAACTTTGCCAAATCTATTAATTTTTTTCAACTTTTGTTTTTGTTAACTATCTTTATTAAATCTTTGTTCTAATTCATGAATTTTGGCTTTTAAAAGTTATTTCCTTCCTTCTACCCCAATTGGTCTGATTCTGTTTTTTTTTTTCCTAACTTTGTAGGTTAGTTACTCATTCATTTTTCAGCCTTTCTTTTCTAATATAAGAATTCTGAGTTATAAATTTCCCTCTGAATCACTTTAGCCATGTCATACAAATTTTGATAAGTGGTAGTTATCATTTTGTTCTACATTTTATCATATTTCTTCTGTCATCCATCCATCCATGCACATGTCCATCCACCCACTCACCTGTCCATCCACCTATCCACCTGTCAATCCACATGTCCATCCATCCACCCACCCACCCACCCATCTAGCTATCTACCCTCTACCTATCCTTCCGTCCACCTTCCAACCCATCTAACATCTATCATCTGTCTATATTCTTTTAGTATTTATTTAGTATTCTTAGATTTATGAGATATTTAGAAGTGATAATAACTTTCCAAACATATGGGATTTGTTTAGTGATCTTTTTTACTCTTTGAATAACGATGTGATCAGAGAACATGTTCTTCTTGATATAAATCATTTGATTTTCTCTTATTTAGTTTTAGTCCTATGAACTGATATGTGATCAAATTTTGTAAATACTCATTGTATGCTAGAATACAATAAATAGAGAAGAATGTTCTATATGATTCATTAGATCAAGCTTGTTAATTGTGCTTAAATCTATATCCCAATTTTTTTTCTGCTTGCTCTATCAGTTATGAAGAAAGATGTGTGAATTAAATCTAATATTCTGTAGTCAAGGTTTTAATCTTTAGAAATGTGTTCTCTCTTAAAAGCAGAATTAATCTGATATTAATAGGGCTACACTAACTTTCTTTTGGTTAGTATTTTTCTTCTTAATTTGTTTGCATTACTGACTTGTAACTTTTCCTATTCCTTACTCTTTATTGTCTCTTCTAAAGAATATATATATATGCAGTCCAAAGAATATTTTATGCAGTCTAATAATCTTTGTCATTTAACTGGGAATTTAATCCATTTAATGTCTTTAAAATTAATCAACATATTTGCAGTTATTTCTATCATCTTGTTTTGTACTTTCCATTTTTCTTTCCTTTTCTATTTTTCATTCATCTCCTTTCTTGCCTTTTTTTTTTTTTTTAAGTTGAGGGATTTTCTTATTCTATTTTTTTCTTATATTAATTTGACAGTTGTATATTCTTCACCTAGTCTTTTAGTGATTATCCTAAATTTTTACATCCTAACTGACCAATATTTAAAATTTATAAATACATTTACCTTCCTCCAAAGAATATAGGATATCTCACTTTCTCTCTGATCACACTGCTTTGGACTTATGTGATATTATGCATATTTTAGTGTATCTTTGGTCTACTTTTGCCACATAAGAGATTACTGTTACTCCTTTATATAATCACTTTAAAATTTACCACCTTTCTTATTCGTTATGGCTTGTTGGATCTCAGCCCTTCTATTTGGGATCAGTTCCTTGACCTGAAGTACTTGTTTGCTTTCAGCACACTGGAGATATTTTCCTACTTCTCTGGATTCCTCCTTCCTACCAGAGACAAGCTGCTATTCTCTGGTCATAATACGCCTTCTTCTCCCTGCCTGTCTTTGACTTTGGTGTTCTGAAGTTTCACTGTGACCTTTGACTATGGATTTCTTTGTATTAATTGATTCTATTTTGGGTTTGTAGGGTTTCCTGAATTTGAGGCTTTGTATCTTCTCCATTCTTTACATGCTCTTCTCCTTGGACTCCAGTTAGACCAATGTTAGTCCTTCATATTCTATCCTCCACTCCTCTAAAATATCTTTTTTATTTTTCCATCTTCTTCTCTCTCTGTGCTGTAATTTGAAAAAAATTAATGTATTTTTCAGTTTTCTCATTCTCTGTTCAGTCTAATAGGCTGTCAATCTTAGTTTCATTTATCATATTTTTATTTCTAGAAGTTCTGTTTGGTTATTTTTTCAAACCTGCTTGGTCACTTTAAAAAATGCTTCTTATGCATATTTTATTTCTTTAAACATATTAAGCACACTCATTTTATATTCTATTTCTGATAACTCTAGTCTCTAAAATGTTTCTATGGAGCCTTGACTGCTTATGTGCTTAGTGTTTTCCACTATAAGGTCCTTATTCCTCAAAACTCTACCCATGGCCTTTCTTTGGGGCCTTGAATGAGAATGGGTTTCCATAGAGGATTTGCATTTGCCTCTGGGCATTTACCGCTGGAATTTTCAGCCCAGCACTGCTTTGAGGTGCATTCTCAACTTGGAGTTCTCCAATGACTGGAGAGTATGAATTTTATAAAGTTCGTGAGCCTGCCTAGCTTCTGGTGTTTGCTAAGTGTTCTCAGGGTGAGTTTTCCTTCTCAGTCTGCACAGGTGACTTTCTTTGCTTCCACAGGATATGGATGGGTGTTGAAGGTTGCCAGGAGGTGTGCCTGGGCCTGCCAGGCTGGAGAGTTCCCCTTAGACCTGCCCACCTGGGGCCCCAGGTAAATGCTGGCCTCAGTCTTCAGCTCACATCTCCAGTTCCTATTTCCAGGAGTTTTTGATGTCTGGGGAGTTTCAACATTTCCTGCCATCTCATTTAAGCATTTAAAGCTTTTTAAAAAATCTGTCATTTTCAGTTCTTTTCAGAAGGTCTATTCAGAGTGTTTCGTCTATGATATTGCCAGAAACAAAACTTGGAGTCCTTTTAAAGACTTGAAATAACCATATTTTGGGTTGATGTTATTTGTTTAGCAGAGCTGCTATATTAAAATAATTACAACCTTCAAAAACAGTAAAGTATATATTTTCCACTAACCCTATTCTGTACTTTGGGTCTTCCTTATTTAAGGATGTCAATTTTCATTGTATAAGAATGAAAAATGATTATTTGATCCTGTTAGCTCTTTGGATTTTTTAATAAATGAGACCTTATTGCATAACTTATTTTCAGAAGCCTATGCCAAGGGAGGTTTAAACATATTGCTTATGTTTTAATCTGAGACATCTAGAAATTTTTTAAAAAGTGAAGAAAATGCTAAAAATTAAAAAAATAGCTTATATATTTCTAAATGAATTCCTTTTCCCTTCTTGGTACATGAAAAAAACAAGAGTTTTGTGTTTGAAATGTTTAAGTTTTCATAAGCATTCCTTTTCTGTATGCTAACACAAGAATGAAGTAACTGTTGAGCAATAGCAGACTTCCAGGAAACTGTCTTCCCAGCACGGAGCTGGGAAGCAGCTCAAGGCCTCAGCCCCCACACGTCAGCACACATCACGGAGTCGGTGTTTGTCTTCAGTGGGGTGCTGGTGGGGAAGACCACCGTGCAAGCCCATTTCACGCTCAGTGAAGCAGGAATAACCGGGCCTTTTGCTGACGCTGGGCTTTGTCTCAGCATTTGTTTATAGAGGGCAGTGGCCTCTCTTTTCAAGGTCCTTGGTACGGTTTGCTCTGCCCTCCAGCCAGCCGTGCTTCCCGCAGTGTCTGTTCAGGGACGAGGCTGCGGCTGGGTGAAAGGGGGGAAGAGCCTGGCTCGCTGTCAAAGAGAGACATGTTTCAGCTTCCTGCCTCAAAATGATGCTCATGTGACCCCCTAATTCAAACACCTGTTATTCTCGAAGAGAGCACACGACCCAGGCCAAGGAAGCCAGGGCTGTGGCGGCTTCGGGCTGCCCCCGGGCAAGAGTGTTGGGCACAGCTAACCCGTGGAAGGGGTCTCAGGGGGGCTGGTGGCCAGCCCCTCACCACCTTGGACCATCCTGGGGCTCCTACTGGGCTATCCAGACCAAATGCCGTTCGCAAAGCCGCAAGGCACACGCGGCTGTGGCTGCTGGGACACTGCCAGCTCTGTGCCCGATGAGCATCACTGCGCACTTTTCACACTTTGGGAAATGGAGCTGTGACCGCAGCTGAGCCTGATATCTCCTCTCAGTGTATGCACTGCTTCCTAAAACTCACAGAGAACATAGGCTTGCTAAAACATATTAAGGAAGTGTGTAATCTTTATTTTCCTCTCCTGACTCCATGAAACTACCAGGCCAGCCGCGATCGGTTTCATCCACACATCTGCAGAGATGGTGGCAGAACATGGTAAAGCGCATACTTGTGCAACACGCAGAGCCGGCAGTACTGGGAAAGCTGTCACAGTGAGTCCAGCTCACTTTTAAAGTTAGCTGTGGGGTCAACGGGAGATAAAAAGACACCAGAAACAAAGGCAGCTTGAACTTAACTGTGGGATCAGTAGGAAAAAAAACAAAAGTTTTCCTGTACCTAAGAGTTCAGAGTTGCATGCTGATAATTATCATGCCCCCATAAAGTTCACCTTAAATTCTATTCAAGATCTTTTTAAAGATGCCAGCATTGCTCGTTATAAAGTCTAACATAAGCACCTGCTCATGAGATGGAGAAGAAGGCAGAGGGGACAACCATGAAATCGAGCAGGTTCTCCGGAGCTGCAGTCTCTCTCAGTACTTGAGGCCGAGCTAGAGAAGGATGCTGAGCAAATGCACAGATGAGGCGAAGCTGCAGGATAAAGAGCCAGCACGACAGAATCAAAATACAAAAGGATTTGTCAGCCTTAACACAGACCAGAATCAAGCTGATACTTAGGGGAAAATCCTGCATTTAAATCAGACTCACAGCAGGTCTTAGGAAGGAGACCCCGCTGGGCCAAAGTTCAAATAATGAAGAATGGATGCTTTCAATTTCACCAAAGCTGATATGGTCACTTTAAAAAACAAAACAAAACAAAACAAAACGAAAAACAGAGACACAAAATTAGGCTGTATAGAAGGAAATGTTGGGAGACAATTTCTGCACCTAAGAGAGAGGTGTTTAAAATAATTACAGACCCCTGGCCTTCTGCAGCTTTCCTGCCTTCCCTCGTTAGTGTATGATAGTCCTAAAAGACTTTTATTTTATCCTGTACTGAGTCAGGATCTTAAAAAATGAACTTCTGGTTTTGCTGTGGTTACCTCAGTTCTTCAGGCAAATGCAGGTAAGGCTAGAATTCACCCAGAACTGGAACTGCTGCAAAATCCAAGCGTTCTTGGCCCAGTTCCTCAGAGCTGCCTCCCTCAGTAGCTTCTCTCATATTTCATGATTTGGTTGAAAACCCAATATGGTTAAGAAAAAGATGTGCATAAGCTAAGCATAATTATATTGATTTGTGTTCAGCTGATAGAGATTTGTCTGTCCTCAAGGCATAATAATGGCCGAGATTTGCCCATGATCAATAACTCTTGAACCAATAAATCTTGATATTAGCAATAAAAGCCAATATCTACTTAAACTTTTTTCAAAGTGCTGTTATAATATGCTGATGACATGAAACACATGAGCACATAAAACACAGTCTCATGAGTTTTATGTTGACACTAAATTTGCATCCTCCAGGAGTTGACTATGGATTAGCATATGGCGACTGGCTGATGGAGGGGAAGTTTCATAACGGGACACTTGTAAAAGAGCAGGTAAGAGCAGTGTAGGTGGAAGCACTTTGTTAAAGTCTGAAGGGTCACAGGACAGCAAAGTAAAACAGAGTCTGTCTGCAGATCCCAGCCCCACACAGCGTCCTGGCAAGGAGCAGTGAGGCAAGTGTGCGGAGTGAGAAAGGGGCGCCAGCCTGGTGTGTGCTGTCGGCGCCTCTGAAGCTCACAAGTGTGGGAGTGAGGGACACCGAGCACCACTCAGATCCACGCCGCACGGGGGTCTGGGCTGGCGCCTGCTTTACAGCTTTACGCGGCAGCGCTGGCATTCGACCCAGAGCCGATGTCCTTTCCCATAGGCTCTGGCTTGGAGCCTGCCCTGGGCCTTCCCTGCCCCCCAGCACCCTTCTCTGTGCTGGCCTCGGGTGCCCCCGAGGGACACTCATGGGCAGGCGAGGAAGCCCGCTTCTCAGTGGGGGATAAAGGGGCTGGCGTGTGTTTGAGCTTCAGGACGCACAGGTCCTGCGTCACACCCAGTCCTGTCGCCACAGCCAGGAGGGCCTGGGGCTCCCCAAGCCCTGGCACCATCCAGACAGAGGCAGGGATGCCCATGCCTGCCCGGGCACACCCTGGGACCAGTCACAGTTCTCAAGCACGATGCTTCCCCAGAAGAGCGAATGTCTCACAGGTGGGCTTGAGTGTCAGAAGGAGTTTCTGTTTTCTGAGGGTAAAAAGTACTCTAAAATCTCCAATTAAACATCACTTTTTACACTGAAACGTTGCCAATGTATCTCGAGCCTTTTATACATGTTCTTATAGCCATTTACTTGTTACTGTCTTTTGAAGTATTCAAATAATATACAATTGTATATTGCAAAAATGCAGACAGCACTGAAGTATCACAAAAAACAAGACTCTCTCTTTACAACCTTTCTGCAAATCCCTCTCCCTCCGAGGTGACCCTGCCATAAATTAGTCAGGAGTGTGCTAGTCCATTACTCGTAACAAGGTATGTAGGTTTCCATGTATCTACAGAGAAGAATGTGCAAACATATAATTTAAAGGAGGAGCTTTAACATGAAAATAGCACGCTTCAATTTTGTTCAATACATATTTGGCTTAAGTTCAACAAATATCTTGTTGAGCTAAAGATTTGCTACTTTCAGCCTACATGGAGATTTCCACTCTTGTGTGCATTGTAGGCTTAAAAGATTATGCCTTTTGCAGCATCAAACCAATCATTTTCTCCAATTTTCTACTAATTTTTAGAAAACAATGAAGCAAAGCATGCAATTATTTTGATATCTTGGTGCAAACAAACACTGCTGTGCAAAGAGGGAAGACGGCTGAAGCAAAGCCAGCAGCGCCGATATGAAATAGCTTAAAATATCTGTTCATTAGCGACTCTGCCTCCAGCTTAGTCAAGGTGGTTTAACAATATTCGTACATATTGTGCAAATGTCCAAGTTCTTTTTAAATTTAGCCTTAGAAGGTCTGAATGTACATGGGAAAGTAATTTGTAAAACCACAGAAGCATGTTTGTGCAAAGGAAAAAAGCTCTCCTATTTGATAAAAGGCACTTTAAAAATAAGCTGGAATAGACTATATTCACGCAGTGTGTGAATGAGTATTTATAAATGTGTGTATGTCAGGTTTTCATGCTAATTTGTAATTACAAACAGGTCGTCTGCCTGAAAGTGTTTTCTCTCTCATGCATTTAATAATCAAGTCTTATTTTACAATTCATTACAAATTTTCTTGGTCTCCACATGCTTCAGATTGCCCTTGTCTTCCCAAAGCAACACGTACATTTACTCTTGGAAAAGGTAATGTGCTCAAGAATGAATTCATAAAAAGAAGCAAGGAAACACGGATCTTCCAGCCTGCTAACTGTCCTCTGGCCAGGAGCAACGCCCTCCCGTGAAAGGCAGCGTCTTGATAGATTGCTCATGGAAAACCGAAGTAATTACCATCATTCTAATATTCCTATTTAAATGCATGAAGAACTGATTAGCTGAAGGCAGACCTGTATCAAGCAGAAATGGCAACCTCTTGATATTTATGCGAATGTCAATGACATTTCACGCAAAGGTTACAGGTGACACACGAGTCAGAAATGACCTTAACATACACACTTGTTTATTTACACGGGACCGGCATGACTCCTACTCCTCAGGAGAGACTGACCAGGCAGAGGGACCAGGCTGGGGGGCGCACGCAGACCCCTGTGTGCAGGTCTGTGCATGCAGCACACTCGTGGAGAATCGCCGAACACTAACAAAGCAGTGGAGCATCCGCAAAGCCAAAATCTACTTTTTTTTTTTTCTTTTTTAAGGATTTATTTATTTATTTACTGTTATCCATTTTTACCCCCCCCCCCCCCCCCCCCCCCGTTTTTGCTGTTTCTGTGTCCACTCGCTGGGCAACTCTGTGTCCATTTTCTTCCCTCTCTTCTCATCCTTCTCCTCCTGTCTTCACTGGGATTCGATCCTCGGAATCTCCGATGTGGGAGGGAGGCATACTACAATTGCCTGTGCCACCTTAGTTCCTGGTTTTTCGGTGCGTCTCATCTTGCCTCTCCCTTGTGTCACTCTCCTATTATGTCATCATCTTGCTGTGTGGCTCGCGGGAACTGGTGGTGCAGCCGCGCATGGGGCCTGGCGGCCCACGCACCTACTATATATTTTTTAAATTTTTACCAGGAGGTCCCGGGGAACGAACCCAGGTCCCTCCATATGGGAGATGGACGCCAACCAGATATAGCCCCCTGCTATATCTCTTAAGGTTGACCAGAGATACCTAGAGTTATAGTCTTTTCCCATACAGGATGGACATATAATAAATCAGGCTTAGTTTATCACCAGCATTCTAAAAACCAGACCTAGGGAGAAAAACGAGGTCTGGGGACACATGCATGGTTTCTAATATAGCGAATGTTTAGCCTGCCCTGATTATCACAGAATCAGGACAGTGAGAATATTCGCACCAAAATCTACTTTTAACGTAGATTTCAGTTCCCTTTCAGCCTGCGGTAGTCACATTTTTTTTAGACCAAAGAGAATTTTGATGGAAATTGGATAAGGTTTAATGATTTAGCTGGCTCTGGGCATTATATATACATTATATATAAAGAAATTTAAAATGTTAAAAATGATGCCATTTCAAATTGCAGTTACTATCTTTAGCAAGACAGCAGAACTTGGCGTATAAATTCAGTTTAATTTCTACACTGTCATTTCCACATGGCTGATCCGCAGGCTGGATCCGCTTTCTGCCAGCTTCCTAAGCACGCTCCAGGTGAGATGCCCCAGAAATGGCGCACACAAGCACTCCCAGAAGCAGTGCGTGAAGAACAAATAAAACATGGAATTACACAGGGAAGGGAACCCAGAGGTAGGCTGAGAGTGACTTACCGTCAGTTACAGACTCCAAGTCATTCTGAGTTAACGATGACCAGAAGCCAAGCAAATGCTTCTTTTGTCTGCTTTGAACTCCCTTTTTCTATCAACAGAAAAACAGCCATACAAGACTACCCCAAATCGGACACCAGCAGGGCCACTTCCGTGGGACTGCGACACGGGCCTCATCGACACGGAGGGCGGGAGGCTGAACGGGCAGCCAACGGCAGCTTCTTCTGCAGCATCGCAGCCCAGGCTCCCTGGAAAGAGCATCTTCACTTGGTTCACACCTTCTACTTGTGACTGTGGTTCAGTGCAGCTGTGACAGCAAGAGATTTGGTTTTCCGATTTAAAAACGGAATAAACAGCCAGGTGTTGCACCTGGGGGATGAGCCACACCGGAGAGGGCCCACATTAGGTCTGACAGACACCGCTTCTTAGAGTTTACAACAGACTCTGCCACTCTCCTCCTAAATTACATTTCCCAGAACACACTGCCTGAACCGTATTTTTTGCAGCTGAGTATATTTCTTTTAGCATTTCACTATTCATTATCTAGCACTGTTTTTCATGTTTAATTGTTTCTGAGTATTTTCAGCCTCCCCCCTCGCCCCCCCCAAGTACTGCAGGTCCTTTCCAGGGAAGTCCTGGTATAATAAATTCTTGCTAAATTAATACTGTGCTGCAAAGGGGGAGGAGGTAAGAGAAGCTACTGGCTGAAAGCTCCAGTTTCCACATAAAAGGCCACAGAGTTGCAGATAGGAGTTAGGACAAAGTGTTCCTTCCCTTTCCTCCACACCGATTTGGGTGTTTTAACATTATGCCCCTGTCCCAAAATTGCAGGGCCCTTTGGTACTCATGCCTTTGAAAAACACCTTGGAGCCACGTAAGAGTTGAAATGGAGAGTGTTGACCTAAGTCATCGTAGGTACTCTGAGTGTGCATGTGCATGAGTGTGCACGTGTGGATTATGTGCGCACGTGTGGATTATGTGTGCACGTGTGGATTATGTGTGCACGTGTGGATTATGTGCGCACGTGTGGATTATGTGCACATGCAAATTGTGCACATGCGTTTCTGCATGTGTGCACACATGTGTCTCGGTGTGCATGGGTGCATATGTGTATGCACACATGGTTATATGGTTTCTATATGTATGTAAGTGTGCACACAGGTATGCATGTGTGGTCATTCAAGTGTACAAATATGCTGCAGGTGTGGAAGTGCATTGTGCAAGTGTGTGCATGTGAGCATGTGCACACACCTGTGCATGTTATGCGTGTGTGCAAGTGCATGTGCACCCACATGTATGGATACCTGCGCATGTGCACACGTGTATGCCTATGCATGTTTGTGATGTGTGTGTATGCATTTGTGTGTGCATGTATGTGCACGTGAGCATGTGCACTCCTGTGCACTCTCTGCTGTGCACAGTTACCTGTCCTTGACTTGTCCCTGTCTGGGGCTGAGTGACCCAGCTGCACCTTGCCATCCTTTTAACAACTCTGCAGCAAATTCTTCATTATAATCAGACATTTTATCTAACTTTAGGTTGTGAAAATCACTTAAGCAGTCTTATGGACACAGCATCCTTTGGATTTATACTTAGTGAAGATTTAAAGGAAAACGTTCCCAAACAGAGACAGCTGACTAGCAGCCGTCCCTGACACAGGAGGGGCCTCTCAAGGCTGGGAGACAGGCTGCCTTGCCTTTCCTGCCAAGCTTCCCTTCCCCTCTTGCTTTCCCCGGTCATCACAAGTGGAGATGAAGTCTGACGTGTGTGCAGAACAAGAAAAACCTAAAGAGGAATGGCTCTTACGCGTGAACACGTTGGCATCACAACCACAGGTGACCTCGTTTTCCAGGTGAAGCAAAACCGAAACGAGTGATCTGTGTTGATCTAAGGGAGAGGACTTGATGTGTTTTCTTTACCAAGGAGACGTTGCAGAGTAAGGAGCCCTTCCTTCCATCCCATCGGCTCATCTGTGCTTCGCCTACTCTCAGGTGTGCAGACCAGAGCATGTGAAGCCCCAATATCAGCCTTGAGGGGCTTTTTCTTGTTTTAAGCAGCATGGATGCTGTATTCATCAGCCACAGGGGTGCTGATGCAAAACACCAGAAATCTGTGGGTCTATATAAAGGGTATTATTTGGGGTAGAAGCTTACAGTCCCCAGGCCATAAAGCATAAGTTACTTCCCTCACCGAAGTCTGTCGCCACGTGTTGGAGCAGGACGGCTGCCGACGTCTGCCAGGGCTCAGGCTTCCTCTACCTCCTAAGGCTCCATGGTCCCAGCTCCTTCCGTTCTCAGCTGTAGGCCAGGATAAGTTTGTCTCTCTCCCCGGGGCTCTGGTCTCTTCAGCTACAAACTACTGGGCAAACGGCTTGGCTTCTCCCGAGGGCTCCAGCATCCAAAACTAAACTGTGTTCTCGTTCTCCGTGTATTTACTTCCCTGTCTTGACTGAGCATCTGTTCATATAGCCCACAAATGGGGGGGTGGGGAGAGGGGAGTGCGGGGACTCAAACTGAGTCCCCCTAATGACGTGGTCAAATAAAAGCCCTAATCTTGATTTAATAAAGGGAAAGTGAAGCCTCTGAGTCTAAAACAATCTAATACGCCCAGAGGAACAGACCAGTTTACAAACACAATCCAGTATCTATTTTTGGAATCACAGACAATGCCAGACCGCCACAGATGCCCTTTCAGAATTTCTCAGTGGTTCGGGTCCAGGGTGGGAGGGTCTATAGGGCTCAGAGCCTGCCGTGATCGTGGAAGGACCGGGCTGGGCTTTCGCCCCTGCGCATCGGGACGGCCCGAGTCCGCCGGCCCTGCTGGACACGGCGTGCGGTGCCCAGGGCCGAGGGAAGGAACCTTTGCTAATACGATGTAACACAAAGGAAAAAAGCAGGAAAGCTGCGGAGCCGAGTGCGCCACTCTGCAGCGTGGGGAGTCTTTGGCCAGGACATCAACGTCTCCACAGAGGAAGAGGAAAGGCAGATCTCAGAACACGCACACGCACGCTTTCCTGCCCCGACAAATGCAGGCACCCGACCTAGGAAATAGGGGTCCATTTATTCCTTTCACGCATAATTTAGTCATTTGACCTCCTGCTCTGGGCAGGCCCCAGGAACCAGGGCCAGGATGGGGCGTCCCTGAGCCTCTGAGGAGTCCAGGATTCAGGGCAGCAGGGGGCAGGCCAGGGGAAGGCCACTCGCCCGCCCCCTCCCCTCCCATAGGGGCTGGAGGGGCAGAGGTGCTGGGCACAGAGCAGGGGGCGTCCACACGGAGGGGCAGGAGAAGATGCTCCAGACACTCAAATTGGGGAGATTCCCAAAGAGGCATCATTGCAAAATAACTCTCACAGCACTGCATGCTCCTTCTGAAGTTTGTTTTCCATTAACAACAACAAGGAAAAGCCATATAACATACTCTGGAAAGACACACTTTCCTTGGACTGCGCCTGAGAACTACTTTGCAGTCCTATTAACGGTCATGCCAGGGAGACCCACCCATCCTCTAGGGCAGTGTGTGGCACGTAGTGAGTTCTCACTCAATGCCCGCTGGATGGAGGGATGAGCGAAGGAATAAGAAATACGGTTGGAAAACTCAAGTTTCATAAAGGAGACGGAAACACAATTTATCTGGACAATTCTTATGTGGAGAAACAGATCACTCAGCTTGGCAGCAAGAGCCTCAGGATGACTTAAAACTTCTATTAGCAGTGATTTAGGAAGAGTACAGCTATGGCGTGAAAAGAAAACAAGGTGGGACCTTGTTTATGTTCATTTTCTGTTATTTCTTTGACCTGCTAATAAGCCAATCAATAATATGAAATAAATCCCTGCAGTCATTAGCACTGATTTACAAAATTCTCCTTAAGGAAGACGATTATAGAAATTTAAAATCCCTTCAGTCTTCCACAGAAGTCCCTTTCATTATACTAAAAATATACATTGTGAATACAAATAAAAATGACTGTATTTGAGAAGAGTTATTGAAATTTTTAAAAATTAAATTATTTTCAGATAATCATAGAGCCAAACGAAATTATAAGAAATAACAGAGATTGCATATCGTTTATCCAGTTTCCCAATGGTATACCATGGTATAGGAAAACTACAGTCTACCATCACGGCCTAGATGTTGCCATGGATACAGTCCAGATACCAAACACTCTCAATGTGTCTAGATGTTGCCATGGATACAGTTGAGATTCCGGACACTCCCAACACTGCAAGAGCCCTCACGTTGTCTTTCTATAGTCACACCTGCTTTCTTCCCATGCTCTTCCTAAACCCTGGCAACCACTAATATATTCTCCATCTCTGTAATTTTGTTGGTTTGAGAATGTATATAAGTGGAGTCATACCGTATGTAACCTTTTGGAGTCCACTTTTTTTTCATTCAGCTTAATTCTCTGAAGATTCATCTAGGTTGCACGGGAATCAATAGTTTGATCTTTCATTGCTGAGATTACACCCCAGCAATTACTTCCAGCTATAAAAAGGAAATGCCGCCATTTGTTCAAGCACCCAGCGTTGAAGGACATTTGGGTTCTTTCCAGTTTGGGGCTATAATGAATAAAGTTACCATAAACGTTTGTGTTAGCGTGTTATATGAACATAAGTTTCCATTTCTCTGGGATAAATGGACAGATGAGCAATTTCTGGGTCTTATGGCAGTTGTGTGTTTAGTTTCTTAGGACACTGCCAAAATGTTTTCCAGCGCATATGTGCCGTTTTACATTCTTTCCAGACATGATCACTGATCCAGTTTTTCCACATCCTTGCCAATATCTGGTATTGTTTTTATCTTTGTTTTAGCCTTTCTGATAGGTGTGTAGTAATATCTCAATGTGGTTTTAGTTTGTGCCTCCCTAATGGCTATTGGTGTTGAATATTTTTCATGTGCTTATTTGCCCTCTGTTGATTCAGTCTGGTGAAATGTCTCTTCATGTCTTAGACAATTTTCTAATTAAAATGTTTGTTTTTTCATTGCTGATTTTTCAGAGTTCTTTATATATTCTAGATATAAGTTCTTTGTTCTGTACTACTTGTTTTTTCATCCTCTTATTAGGATCTTTCACAGAGCAAAAGTTTTTAATTTTGACGAGGTTCAATTTATTGATTTTTTCCTTCTATGGATTGTGCTTTAGGTGTCAAGTCTAAGAACTCAAAGATTTCATCTTGTGTTTTTTCTAAAATCTTTATAGTTTTACATCTTACATTTAAGTCCATAATCCATTTTGAGTCTCTCTTTCTCTTGCCTATGGATATCTACCCACTCCAGCACCATTGGTTGAAAAAGTCCTCCATTGACTTGTTTTTGAAACTTTGTCAAAAGGTGTTTGGGAATATTTGTTTGAGTCTATTTCTGGGTTCTATTCTGTTCCATTGATCTATCCCTCCGTCAATACCCACAGTCTTGATTAATGTCACTGGAAAATAACTCTTGAAATTGGGTAGACTGATTCCTCCCATTCTATTCTTTTTAAAAATATCGTTTTATCTATTCTAGTTCCTTTGCCTTTCCATATAAATTTTAGAAAAATCTTATCTATATCTACAAAAAATTTTGCTGGGATGTTGATAGGAATTGTTTTACATCTGACTTTTGGGAAAATTGAAATCTTTACTATATTGAATCTTTCAGTCCATGAACATGGTATCTTTCCCAGTCATTTAATCTTTGATTTCTTTCATCAGCATTTTGTAGTTTTCAGCATACAAGTCTGTAAATGTTTTGCTAGATGTATACCTAAGTATTTAATTTTAAAAAGTGATTGTAAATGGTATTGTGTTTTTAATTTTGGTGTCCATAGGTTCATACAGAAATACAGTTGATTTTTGCATATTTATCTTGTATCATGCAACCTTGCTGAACTCACTTATTACTTCCACTTGTTTTGGTAGATTCCTCAGGATTTTCTGTATTGACAATCATGGCATCTCAGATAAGGCCAGTTTAATTTCTTCTTTTCAGAGCTACATGCCCTTCATTTCCTTTTCTTTTCTTTTTGCACTGGCTAGAACTTCCAGGACTGTGTTGAATAAAAATGGTGAGAGCAGACATCCTTGCTTTACTCCCAGTCTTAGGGGGATATACTGAGTCTTTGTCCGTTCAGTATAATGCTGGCTGTAGGTTTTTTGTAGACGTTCTCTTACCCAGTTGAGGAAGTTCTCTTCTCTTCCCATTTGTCTGAGAGATTTCTAAAAATCAAGAATGGGTGTTGACTTTTGTCAAATACTTTTTCTGTGTCAGTTGATATGTTCATATGATTTTTCTTCTTTAGCCAGTTTAATATGGTGGATTATACTGAACAGGCTTTACATTTCTGGACTTAACTCCACTTGGTAGTATATAATTTGCTTTATGTATTGCTGAATACTATTTGCTAATATTTTGGTAAGGATTTTTGCATCTATATTCATGAGAGATATTGGTCTGTAGTTTTATTTTTTTTTTTGTATTGTCTTTGTCTGCGTTTGGTGTTGGTATAATAAAAGGTTCATAAAATGAATTGGGAAGTGTTCCTTTCTCTTCTATTTTCTGGAGGAGGTTATGCAGAATTGGTGCTAATTTTTCTTTAAACATTGGGTAAATTTTTCCAGTAAAGTCACCTGAACATGAATAATTGTTTGTTTTTTTGGGGGGGTGGAGTTTTAAAATAATGTTCAATTTACTTAAGAGTATAGGGCTATTCAAATCATCTATTTCATATTGGGTGAGTTGAGGTAAATTGTGTTTTTTGAGGATTGGTCCATTTTATCTAAATCGTCAAATTTATATACTTAGAGTTATTCAAAGTAGTCCCCTGTTACCCTTTTGTTGTTTGCAGATTCTGAAATGTTATCTACTGTTTCGTTTCTGATATTGGTCATTATGTTTTCTCTCTTTTTTTCTTTGTCAGTCTTTGTATATTTTTCTTTTTAAAGATACTGCCATTGGTTTCATTCATTTTCTATATTTTTGCTTTCAATTTCATTGTTTTATGGTCTTATTACCTCATTCCTTCTGCATGTCTTGAATTTTTTTTTTCTCTTAATTTTTCTAGGTTCTTGAAGTAGGAGCTTAGATTATTGATGTGAAACTTCCCTCTTTTCTAATGTATGTATTTAGTGTTATAATTTTGCCTCTCTTCACTAATACTGATGCTATATCTTTATTTTAATTCAGTTCAATGTATTTTTTTATTTGCCTTGAGACTTCTTTGATTCATGGATTATTTAGAACTGTGTTGTTTAGTTTCCAAGTGTTTGGAGATTTTCCTGTTATCATCATATTAATGATTTCTAGTTTGATTACACTGTGGTCAGAGAACACATTTTGTATGATTTCAATTCTTTTAAGTTTGTTGAGGTTTGTTTGTTGGTCCAGGATTTGTTTATTTTGGTACATGTTCCACGGGCAATTGAAAAGTATGGGTATTCTACTGTTGTTGGGTGGAATGCCCTATCCTTGTCAATGAGATCCTGTTGGTTGATGGTACTGTTGAGTTCTATATCCTTGCTGATTTTCTGTCTAATTGTTCTAGCAATTGTTGAGAGAGGGGTGTTTAAGTATCCAGCTACAATTGTGGATTTGTGTATTTCTCCTTTCAGTTTTATCAATTTTATTTTCAAATATTTTGTGTCTTACAGATTTTTCAGCTGGAATCCACCAAAGTTAAACTGGAACTGTCTTGGTGTGGTTGTAAGTTGTTGGCGAGGACAAGCCTTCGCCTTCTATTACTTTCTGATTAACTCTCGGTCTTTTAGAGGGTCTGTGACTTTCACCAGTGTTTCTCATCTCTCTTCCTCTTAGGTGAGAAAGGAAGGCTAGAGGGGACTGGAGCTGGGGAAAATGTCCTTCCCCAAGATAGAATAATGTTCTGTTAAAGCCTTTTTCCCTGGAGAGCAGGGCTTTATCCCCTGGCAACACTGCTCCTCTCCCTGCCAGAGCAAAGAGGGGATCATTATGGCTCCTCACCATGAGAAACTGGTGGGGTTCCTGGAGGTAAACCCCATGAAAGCATGAGGACTTCCTGAGACTCTGACCCTCAGGAGTTTCTCTCTCTGAAGCTAGTCCACACTGAACCTCTAGAAATGTATTTGAATTACCATTTAAATGTTCCTACCAGTTATTGGCTTCAGCAGCTTCTGCTCTAGGTAAGCAGATCTTGGCTGTGACATTCTGGATTCATCTTCTCTCCAGATCTGCTTTGTGACCTCAGTTCTCTGATGGGTCCAAGAAAAGTCACTGATTTTCAGTTTGTTCAGTTTGTTGTTGTTGTAAGAATGGGAGCAATGACTTTAAGCTCTTTACATCTTGGAGCTGAAACTAGAAGTCTGCTTCCCATATTTTGTAGCTCTGTGGTTTGGTGCATACATTAGGATTGATGTATTCTCTTGGTGGATTAACCTTTCAAAAATCATATATAATGTCCCATTCTGTCCTTGGTGATTTTCTTTGCTTAGTATTTTATGCTATCTAATAATATGCCCACTCCTGCTTTCTTTTGATTAATGTTTGCATGATATATGTTTTCTCAAACTTTTACTTTTATTCTGCCTATATTGTTATATTTGAAGTAAATTTTTTGAAGACAGCATATTGTTGGATTATGATTTTTAATCCTTCCTTCCAATTTGTCTTTTAATTGATATATTTAGACCTTTTACATTTAATGTAATTATTGATACACTAGAGTTTAAGTCTGCTATTTTATTTTTGTTTTCTGTTTGTTTTCTCTCTTTCCTTCTTCCTGTTTTCTCTTAACAGCCTTCTGTTATTTGAAGATTTTAAAAATTACATTTCTTTTTGCCTTTTGTAGTCTTTTATTATGTACATTTTATAATTTTCTTTAAAAAACTTTTTATTTTGAAAGAATTTCAAACCTACAGGACAGCTGCAAAATTAATATAAAACCCATATAGAGGACTCTAACATATCCCCTCCCCCAAAACCCAGAACAGCAATTTTTAATATTGTACATATATTATTAATTTAAAAAATAATAATCCCAAATCTGTTATATTTTATACATTTGATATCAAGTAAAAATGTATTGTTTTTTCAGACATTTTTTTTTGAATGTTTGTAATTCTCCTAAAGCAATGCTTATGACCAATGCTTATTAAATGACCTGTGGGAGAAAATTTATTTAGTATGCAAAATTAAATCTGAACATTCTATTCATGAATATTAATTAAAAAATTATTTATATATTTTTTATTTTTATTATTTTATTTTTTATTTTTTTTATATTTTAAAAGATGCTTAGATTACATAAATGTTACATAAAAATTAAAAGGATTCCCATGTTCCCCACCTCCCACACCTTCCATAACATCCCACATAAACATCCTTCATTAATGTGGCTCATCACCTGCAATGGATATACACATCCTGGGGCTCTGCCACTAAGCATGGACCACAGTTCACATTGTAGACCCCACTCTCTCCCACACCGTTCTGCATGTTATATGCTGATGTAAAATGGCCTATATCTGTTGTTGTAATGTCACTCAGGATAATTCCCAAGTCCCGAAAAAGCCCCTGTATTACAACTGCTTTTCCCTTCCCTGCCCCAAAAGTGTCCAGTGGCCACTGGCTCCACCTCACTGTTGTAATTTCTTCCATTGCTCGAATCACATTATGCCTACAACAGAATAAAATTAAGTCCACTCTAGTCTATGGCTCTTCCCCCAATCCTGAGGAGTTTGAGGTGGTGATGTCCACTCCACCTCCAAGTGAGAGGGGTCTTATATCCCATGGATATGGTGGATGGGATTCTCCTGCCTGCAGCTGGAGGCTCCCTCCATTCCCTGGGATGACCACTGTCCATCATCGTCTCCTCACCAGGTGACTTGGGTGAGTCCATTGAGCTGTAGAGGGGGAGTTGCAGCTCCACTGAGATTCCAGGCACAGCTGGCACATGGGTAGGCCTGAGGCTCCAGTCCCTGGAAGTATACCTACAAACTCCAGGATCACATATAGCTTTGAATAGAAGGGACCGATGGACCATGGGCAGGGAGGACTTATTTGAGTCCAACTCTGTCACTCTCAGGAGCACAGATTCCAAAGTATAGCCCACTGATGAGGCATCAATCTCGGGAGCTATCCCCCCTTATATAGGACCTGGGTGTCTCCAGAGCCCTCAGGAGCCCCTCTGTGTGGGGAGATATCCACTTTGGTGTTCTATGAGATCCTACTGAGGTGTGCATGAGCATTACCTCTGGGATGACCTCCCGACTCTCTCTGAAGTCTCTTGGCCACATGAACTCATTTGTCTTTACCTTTCCCCCCTTTTATTCAAGGTCTTTTTCCAGTGGTATTGCCAGTTGGCACTTGGTGTTATTCCCTTGTTGCCAGGGAGGCTCATCCCTGGGAGTCATGTTCCACGCTGGGGGGAAGGTAATGCATTCATATGCTGAGTATGGCTTAGAGAGAGGCCACATTTGAGCAACAAGGAGGCTGTCAGGTGGAAACCCTTAGGCACCCCATAACAGTAGGCTAAGTTTCAATTACAAGAGCAAAGACTCGTAAGGCTAGTCATCAATAACAAGAACCCATTAGTGGACCATCCTCCTTTGCCAGACACTGCCCCTGCACTCGGGGGACTTGCTGCTCCC
The DNA here is from genome assembly GCA_026826555.1 of Tolypeutes matacus. Lineage (NCBI taxonomy): Eukaryota > Metazoa > Chordata > Mammalia > Cingulata > Chlamyphoridae > Tolypeutes > Tolypeutes matacus. The sequence continues at coordinate 7,319,376 of JAKSZT010020074.1, read as the reverse complement.
TTGGAGAATGTAGCAGAGCTCTCCAGGCTGGGAATTCAGTATTCCCTCATTTATTGAGTGGTTTTGATTTATCTATAGTGTTCTTGCTTGTATCTCTTTGATGGCATTTTTAGTGGTTGCTCTAGGTATTACATTATATACACATAACTTATCACAGTCTACTGGTGTCTTAGTTTCCTAGCCTACTCAAGCAAATACCATCAGCTTAAATAATGGGAATTTATTCACTCATGATTTTGAGGCCAGGAAAATGCCCAAATCACAATATTATCAAGGCAATGCTTTCTCTTTGAAGACTGTGGCATTCTGGAGCTGGCTGCTGGAGATCCTTGGTCCTTAGTTTGTTACACAGCAAGGGATATGGTGGCATCTCCTGGTTTCTTCCTTTTCTTCCAGGTTCTGTTTCAGCTTTTTGCATCCCTGGCATTCTCCCTCTCAGTCTGAATGTCATTCTCTTTTAAAGGACTCCAGTAACAGGATTAAGACCCATCTTGATATTTTTCTATGGTACACACAGTTTTAAGCCACCACAACTGCTGTCACATTTTCATGGTCTGAATGAAGCATGGAAATCTTACCTCTCTTACATCTCTTTACCCTCAGTCATTATTTTTACATACATTTCTTGCTTACTGTACTTTTGCTCCCTTCCTGGTGTTCCAAGTTTCCTTCTTATATTGTTTCCTTTCTGTCTAGAGAAAGTCTTTTAGCTGTTATTTTAGTGTAGGTCTGCAGATGGCAAATTTTTCTGCATCTTAGAATGCCTTGACTCCTCCTTCATTCTTGAAAGATAATTGCACTGGACATAGTATTCTAGGTTAACAGTTCTTTCCTTTCAGCACTGAAAAAATTATTGTGCCATTTCCTTCTGGCCTCTATGATTTCTAATGAGAAATCTGCTCATTTGAATTATTTTCACCCTTAGGTAAGGTATAGTTTTTCTCTTGCTACTTTCAAGGTATTTTTTTTGGTCTTAATTTTCAAAAATTTGACTAGGATATGTTTTGGCTTAGATTTCTTTGGTTTATTGTGTTTGGAGTTTGCTCAGTTTTTGAATCTGTAGGTTTATGTCTTTTGCTAAATTTTGGAAGTTTTTGGCTATTTATTTCTTTGACTAATTTTTCAACCCTGCCCTCTTTTTCCTTTGGGGACTCCAATGACATGGCTATTGGATCTCTGTTTACAATCCCACAGGTCTCTGTTCTTTTTTTTCAGTCTATTTTCTCTGTGTTGTTCAGATTGAGTAGTTTTTATTGTTGTATCTTCCAATTCACTGGTTCTTTCCTCTGCCCTCTCCCCATTCTGCTTTGAGCCCATTCATTGGTTTTTTTTTTAAATTATATTTTCCAGTTATAAATTATCAAATCTTCCTTATATTTTCTATTTCTTTTCTGATGTTTTATATTTTTTTGCTAAGACTTTGTTTTTGCATTTATTTCAAGTGTGTTTGTAATTGCTTGTTGAAGCATTTTTTAATGGCTTGCTTAAAAATTTGGGGGAGATAATTCTAGCATGTGTCATCTTGGTATTGGCGTCCACTGATTATCTTCTTTTCATTCAGTTTGAGATCATCTTGGTTCTTGGTATGACGAGCAATTTTCTTTTGAATCTGGGATGTTTGGGATATTAAGTTCTGAGACTCTGGATCTTCTTAAAATCTTCTGTTTTATCTGGTTTCCTTTGACATTGCCCTGGCAGGAGTTGCAAGGGGGCCTCTGCCTCCTCCCTGTCAGGTGGGGGTGGGAGTCTGGCCTCCCTACTTGGCCTCAACTGACACCTGATGGGGGCCCCCATTATTGCTGAGGGGCGGGGGCTGACCATCCTGGTCTGTGCTAGGCCTCCTCTGACCTCACCCCCAAGGGGAAGGGATATCTGGATACAGCTGGGCGGGCTCTCCACTTGTCCTTTGTGGGAGCGGGTGAGGTAGGACCATATTATTTCAGCAGTGTTTGGCTGGAATAGAGCAGCTATTTCCTAAAAGTTTTCTGCCTTGCCAGGCTTCTCTTTTCTTGATCTTTTGGCTAGAGAGGGAAAGCTTTGTTGGGGCCTTTTTTCATTTGCTTCTGTCAGAATTTCCCGATTGTTGGCTTCTTTGACTCCATGTCTGGGATTATGAGGCAAAAAGACAATTCAGTGAGCTCAGCACCACACTCTTCCGTGGGCCCTGTGGTCTCTAGCTTATTTGCCTTCTCTTCACCTTTCAGGGTTGTCTTCTGTTTTTTGCTCTTTGTTTTTAATACATAATGTCCAGCTGTTTTTTCTGTTATTGTTCTACTTAGCAGAAGGAGTAGGGAAAAGTATGTCTGCTCCATCTCTCTGGAAGTGGAAGTCTGTTATTCGAATTTTTAAAGATTCTAACTATCCATACCCTGGCTGAGAGAGACTCTTAGGCACTGTTATATTATTATCAAAGTCCACTTAGAAAATTGAAAGTTTGTGAAGTTATTTTCTTTCTTTTAAATTTCACTCCTCTCCTAATTGACCTGCTATTTAATTAGCCCATTCTCTTAAAGTGAGATGTATTTAGATTGTGTAATAATTTTTTACCCATGAGGTGACACTTAGGTTAATTCAAACCTGGCCATTTTCCCCCTCAGAAACTGATGGTACTACACATAGTTCATGTGTTATATTTCACATTGTGCTAAGAAACAGACAAATAGGAATTCTGCAATTGAAACCTATAAATGAAGGTCTGCAACCCTATTGGGGGAATTTATAGTCATACATAGATGCATCATTTATGCATCTATATTCAAAATGTATGTGGTTTATAAGATAACAAACATTTATTCTTATCTATGGTAGAATTCTTGAAACTGTTTAAAGACTCTTTCCTTCTTTTAATGTCAAGCAAAACAAGCAAAAACTAACAACTACAAAGCTACCTCCACCTGCAATAAAACTGGCTGAACCTCCTGAGCACATGGAGAATTCTTCTGCAAAAGACGTTGGACGGCCTGGCCATCCCCAGAAGCAGCGTCCTTCCAGTGCCCAGGGCTTCTCGTCCGCCTCAGCGCCCAGGGAGGGCTCAGGATGAAGGGTCCCGGGCAGCGCTCGCCAGGACCCGCACGCTCCGCTCCCCGGCGGGCAGAGCCCTGCCTGCGCACGACCTGGAGCTCCCCTGAAGTGACGGTCACAGGAAGTGGACGCCCGCGAGCCAGGGGAAGGGCGGGGCCGGGGGCCTCCAGGACGCCGGGGCCGCCGGGGGGAGCGCGCCGGGCTGCGGGCGCCGGACTCCAAAGGCAGCAGCAAACTCCTGCTCTCCAAGGCCGCCCGCGCGCGCCTTGTCGTCGCAGCCCCAGCAAACTGAGACGCCGGACTGTGGGGGGAGGCGGCATGGGAGGGAAGGCAGCGTCTGGGGGGGGAAGGCGGCGTCGGGTGGGGGGGAAGGCAGCATGGGGGGAGGCAGCGTCTGGGGGGGGAGGCGGCGTCGGGTGGGGGGGGAGGCGGCGTCGCGGGGGGCAGGCAGCGTCGGGTGGGGGGGGAAGGCGGCATGGGGGGGAGGCGGCGTCTGGGGGGGGAGGCGG
>JAKSZT010020074.1:7292807-7315446 GCA_026826555.1 Tolypeutes matacus | reverse complement strand
CCCTCAGCGCGACCCTCCCTTCCCAGGCCCGGCCCTGCGCGCCCCCCGGCGGGTGCTCGCCCCCGGCCCCTGCTGGCTCCGCAGGGAAATCCCGACAGTGTCAGGCCTGGGGGGGGAGGGCGTGCGGGCCTGGGAATGGGCCCCGTGCAGGCCGCGTCCCGCCCCCGCCGCGTCGTCTGAGCCTTAAACAGGAGTGGGGAGAAGACCCCTCCAGGCCCTGTGCGAGCCCCTGAGCCCGGGGGCCAACGGGAGGAGAAGAGGGCGTTTAGTCCAAGCTGCCCTCTAGAATCGATTTCCCACGCTTTACTGCATCGGAGACCTGAGCCAGTTCACGGAATAGGCCAAAGGAGTTTACAGTGGTTTAAAATGGAGCCAGAAATTAAAATGGTGGAATAGTAGAGAAATGCAAGCAAATACATACATGAGGAGGGGGTGAGACTGTCTCTCGGCGCACAAGGACCCCACAGCCGGGGCTCGCCCGAGCCGAGAGGACCTTCCAGCACCCCGCGGTCACAGGCGCAGAACAGACCACGGTTTACAACACGGGGGTTGCAAATGGACTTGGTGCAGCGAATTGTTGTAACAGGTCATGTTTTTAAATGACTTCTGAATCTTCAACAATCATAAAAAAAACTCCACATATGGACCCCGAGATTCCTGCCTTGCCATAAAACAAGGTGACTGCACTTCCTTATGATGAATTATTCAAGGCGAGGCATGTGGACCTCTGCGCGTTAACTCTTTCTTTACACACTTCTTGCTCTTCTCCAGTCATAAATCATCGCCCCAATGGAATTTTCACTGGCATGTAAAGCGACTTATGCCATGGATGAATTTACTGTCACTTTTTACTAAAAGACTATTTATTTTCAGGCATGACAAGAGAGCAGCTGGCTAATTTAGAGTGCCTGCTGAAGATCTGAGGACGAGTAATCATTTTCTTGTTCACAGGCATGTTTAGAAGGCAATGCCAAATACAAATAACTATAAACATAAGACTTTTACAGATGTTTGGGGGGGTCCAAGTATTTTCATAAGAAATGCACAGCAATTCTCTTCACAACTCTAGAGGTTTTGAGTAAAGACATTTAGAACATTTTTAAATTAATAAATTTTATTTTTAGAACAGTTTCAGTTTTACAGAACAATTGAGCAGAAAGCACAGAATCCCCATATTCCCCATGTCCACCCCTCTCACAGTTTCTCCTTTATTAATGTCTTGCTTTCGTGTACCATGTTTGTTACAATGATGAGCCAATGTTGTTTCATTATCCTTAACTGAAGTCCACAGCTCACTTCAGGGTTTGCTCGTTGTGTCCTGCAGGTCTGTGGGGTTTGACAAACGTGTCGTGTCATGTCTTCACCATCACAGAATCATACGGGATTGTTTCTCTGCCCTCAAAAGGCCCCGTGCTCCACCTGCCCAACCCTCTCCCCTCTTGCCCCTGAACCCCTGACAACCACTGATCTTCCTACTGCCACTATAGTTCTATTTTTTCCAGAATGTCATCTAGTTGGAACCAGAAAGTAGGTGGCTTTCCAGCCTGGCTTATTTTACTGAGCAATATGGATCTAAGTTTCTTCTACATCTTTTCATGGCTTGCGAGCTCATTTTTCCTCTTTACGCTATGGATGTGCTGGATGGCATTGATTGATTTTGGAAAGTTGAACCATCCTTGCATACTTGGAATAAATTCCACCTGGTCGTGTCTTTTATACATTGTTGGGTTCGGCTGGCTAATATTTAGTTGATTTTTCATCCTACGTTTATGAGAGATATTGGTCTGTAATTTTCCTTTCTTGTAATGTCTTTGCCTTGTTTCAATATTAGTTTAATATTGACCTCAAATTGAGTTAGGAAACATTCCACTGCTTCTGTTTTCTGGAAGAGATTGTAGGGAATTGGCAGCATTTCCTCCTTAACTGTTTGGTAGAATTGACCAGTGAAGCCACGTGGGCCTGGTGGTTTCTGTCTTGGACGGCCGCCAGTTGGTGCTTCAGCTTTGTTTGTAGATGTGGCCTATTCAGATGATCTGTTTCTACTCGTGGGAGTTTGGGTAGGCTGTTGTCTTAGTTTGCCACAGGGCTGCCAATGCAAGTACCAGAAATGGGTTGGCTTTTAAAATGGGGATTTTATTTAGGGTGAAAGTTTACACTTCTGAGGCCATGAAGTATCTAAATCAAGGCATCATCAGAGGTGTTTTCTCAGAGTCCTTCCACATGGAGAAACAAGATGGCTGCCAGTCTCTGCCAAGATCCCTGCCTTCCCTTCCAGAAACTACCGTCTCCTGGAGCTCAGCCGTGGGCAACCAGGCATAGGGCCTGTCTCATTCCACGCCTCCTCTCGGTCTCAGCCGCTCCACTTTCTTACCAAGTTCAGGGGTGGGCAATCAGACATATGGCTCCTCTCTTCAGCCTTGAGCTGCTCCATGGGCCCAGCCTCTTGGGGGCTTTGTGCTTCAACTTTGGCTGTGAGTAATCCTTGAGTCCTCCCTCACACGTGGCAAGATAAAAAATGGCAGTGCTCTCTTTTCCCGTGTGTCTCTCCGTGCCGCCATTTATATAAGACTCAGCAAAAGGGTGGAGACTCAACCTGAGTCTTGCCTTACTGACATAGTCCAGTCAAAAGCAATCTAATCAAGTGATGTAAAGTGAATCTAATGCAATCACAGGAATAGATTTGTTTAAGAATATAATCTTTTGGGATTCAATAAAGAACTTCAAATTGTCATAGCTGTGTCTTTCAAGGAATTGTTCCATTTCATCTAAGTTCTTAAGTTTGTGGGCATAAAATTTTTCACAATGTACCTTTATTTTCCTTTTAGTGCCCATGCGATCTGTTGCTATGGCTCTCCTATCATATCGGGATATTAATAATTTGTCTCTTCTCTCTTTTTTCTTCATCAGCCTGGCTATCCATTTTATTGAACTTCTCTGAGAACCAGCATTTGGTTTTGTTGATTTTCTCTATTTTCTTGTTTTCAATTTCATTGATTTCTGCTCTAATTTTTATTACTTATTTTATTCTGTTTATTTTGAATTTAATTTGCTCTTACTTTTTAAATTTCCTAAGGTGAAAGTTCAGATTATTGATTTTATTTTTCACATATATGCATTCAATGCTATAAATTTCCCTGAATATCCTACTTTTGCTGCATCCCACAGATTTTGATGAGTTGTATTTTCATTTTAATTTAGTTCTTATGAGGACAAGGGTGACAATTTCCAAGCTCTTTACATGTCAGATTGGAAAATTTAAAGGGGCTAGAAATGTTTTTTTCCAAGCTACAAATAAATTTTGATCAAAATTGAGTGTGTGGAATTTAAAATTTTAAAGGACAGTTTTACTCTTACTAATCCATTGTACCTTTAACAAATAAATTTTTATTAATTCATATGACTGACATATTGTCTCTAAATATGTTCTAAAAATAATATTCTAATTATTAGTAAACACAAAACCCTTATTGATTATTCACCAATCCGGCATGTGAAGTTTCATCGGCTAGGAGAGCCCAGCACTGCTCGGCAGTCAGCTAGGAATGTCCAAAGTCTCTCGGTGGTCAGCTCTGAGAGACCAATGCTGCTTGGCGGTCAGCTAGAAATGTCCAGCTCCTCTCAGTGGTCAGCTAGGAGTACCCAAAGCTGCTTGGCAGTCAGCTAGGAATGCCCGATGTCTCTCGGTGGTCAGCTCTGAGTGCCCAGTGACACTCGGCTTCTCTCAGCAGTTGGCTAGGGGAGTCCAACACTGCTCGGCGGTCAGCTAGGAGTACCCAGCGCTGCTCGGCGGTCAGCAAGGAGAGCTCGACGCCCCTCAGTGATTGATCCCATGGTGAATAAACAACACTTCCAGCTTGAATGATCACCCAGTTTCCTAGGCACCATCTTCGCCTTTAAGGATTTAACAACATTCAAAGTTTAGATTTTATTTTTTCCAAATAATAAATAAACTGTAAAAATTAAAATCTCTCATTGCTGTTGCATCTTGCCATCTATTAGCTCTGTTTATTCATCGTCCCTAAAGCTTTGTACTTGACTAGCATGGGTTTGACGCGTTGTTGCCAGCTGCGGGAGCCTGTGGAAGCCCCTTCCTCTACAATCAAGGGGCTCTCAGGAGCTTGAAGGCCAGGTGAAGCAGGGCTGGAGGCAGGAGAGAGGGGCCAGACCATCACAGATGAGTCCACAAAGGCTGATGTGCTGGCAAGTGTCCTCGTTCTCTCTTAGTGTGGGGCCAGAGCAAAGGGAGAGTTTCAGTGCATACTAATTTACATCAGTATTTGAGGATATCGGGTGTACTATCAACAGGGCGTTTGCTTTCCTTAGAATCTAGGATTTAGAGCATTTGGGGGAAAATAACGTTGGCATTTCTGGGATTTCACTTAAGGCCTATCTCTTTACCCCTCTCCCTTCTTAGAGCAAGCTCCCCCCAGGTTAGCCTCCATTGGAAGGCATGCTTCAGGCTCTTTTCTGGAAACAGGACAGAAACCACATCCAAGCCTGTCTGAGCTGGATTGAGAGAAAGTCCTTGCCGATACCGCAAAGTATTCTAATGTATGCACAAAAGGCCTGGAATGTTGAAGGCATCGTTATGTTTATTTCAAACAGAAATCCCTCTGGTTCTTGTAAGGAAAACCAGTAACTTCATTCGCAAGCGCACGCCAGGGTCTGCAGGATGAAGCAGAGAGAAGCTCCACGTGCTGAGGGCAGAGGCTGTGCAGCCGCGGCCCATCCTTGTCTCCTCCAGGGTCCTCAGCGCCTTCCCGGGGTGAGGCTCTCAACTCACTCAAACGCCAGTCCAGGCGCGGCCAGGCCCCCAACGCCCAAAGGCGCAGGTTAAACATTTACATGAGACCTCACTGGAGTCATAGACGAGGCAACACACGAGCACACAATCAGCACACACATGCACACACATGCACACACATGCACACAGACATGCACACAGTCACATGAACGCACAGGCACGGACACGGACACGCATGCGCACGCACACGCACACGCACACACGTGTGCTTGGGATTCACAGTTAGACGCAGCTGGACGCCTCGCCGGCGGCACGTTCCACCAGCGGGCCCAGAGGCAGGTCCCTGGTCCTGGGCGCATGGAATGAGGGGCCGTCAGCGCCAACAGGAGGCCTGCCTGGCTGCTCTGGCATCGCGGCGCACGGGAATCGGGAGACGCTCGACGAGCTGGCGTGCCCCGAGAAGGCAGTGGCCTTCCCAGCCCACACCGTGAGCTCTGCGTGGGACACGGCACCTCATGAGGCCAGCGTGGGCCTTCGTTGGGGCTCCCAGAGGGAGCCTCAAAACAGATTTGTGCTCTGGTCATTTACGAGTGAAGCGCTCCCAGGTGAAAATGGGAAGCCAGGTGGGAAGCCAGGTGGGAAGCCAGCTGGGAAGCCAGGTGGGAAGCCAGGTGGGAAGCCAGGTGGGAAGCAGGATGAGGCGGGGGCAGAAGCCCAGGTGCAGATGCCACAGGGCTAGGGTGGGGGGACATCTACCCAGGGGCTGCCCACTTCCAGGCAAGGAAGGTGGGCTCCCACTCAGGCCTGCCCCAGAGGGGTGAACCCAAGCACTCCTGAAATGGGGAACAAACGGGAAAAGGAATCCAGGGAGATCTGGGCTGAGCACCAGCAATGCTCACTGCGGGACCTGCCAGTTACGTGCAACGGAAAACCCCAGTCAGACCGTCCTAACCACGAGGAGGAGTTTGCTGACCTCTGAGAGACGGGACGTTTCAACGTGGAAGGCGGCGGCTCCAGCATCTTTCTCTGCAGCGCTCCAGGGAATTGCTTCCTCGGGAGTTGACTCTGCTAAGCCCACTCTTCCCTGACCTCAGAGCAACGATCCAGAGCTTCAGCCTGCTGGAGCGTGCCAGGTGCAGGGCTGCCTCCGGAGGCCGGAAGCGGGTGTGTGTTCCCGAGAGCCTCCAGAGCTCGCCGGCCGTGGTCCCCAGGAGAAGAGGAGAGAGGCGACTGCAGGGACCTGAGGAACTGCCACCGCAGCCCGCCTCACCCACTAACCAATCCGCCGCACAGCCCCTTCCCATTTCCGGGGCCCCAGCCCCACAGCTATATGGAACTGGGCTGTGTGGAACCACCCGATGCACCCAAGTCCCATCCAAGAAGTCCGGGGAGCAGCCTGGCCGCAGGGATCCCCAAAGCCCCCAGGGCTCTGCTGTGCCGCCAGAGGGGGAGATCACTTCCCCAGACCCCACCGCTCAGGGCAGGGCTTCTGGGTGAAGTCCTCTTTGTCAAAGGCCGGACTAATCCCTAATGGCCAGGAGAAGCAGACAGCGGTGAGCTGCCCGTCACCCACACAACCTAAAACAACGTGGAGATGGCAAAAGCTGCAGCACGGATGGCCACTGGCAAAAGGGAGAACGTGAGGCAACACAGAGCAGCCGCCGGCCCACGGCACGCACTGACCCCGCAGGACGCGGCCGGGCCGCTTGCCTTGAGCGGGCCGCAGAGCTTTAGGCGGAACCCTGGATGCTCGTCTTCCCTGGGAGGGCTTCCCACGGCCTTCTGCTTACACTGCAGACGGGCACTGGAGCTCTCTTGGGGTCACCTCACCCGGGGGCCCAGAGATGGGGGGGCAAGAGCCTGAAACCTGGCATGGAAGGTGCAGACAGACCCCAAATTCCTCTGGGGATTCTCGTTCCTGTGACCAGCCCTTCTCCCTGCTCTTGCTCCGGCTGACCTCGGGGAAGAGAGCGACTCGCCAGCTTCAGGTAACTGGACCTGTATCCATGTAGGCAGGGCCCAGACGGCTTCTGTTTTCAAACAGAGAGCCCACACGCTCGCTCGCTGCTGCTCTCTGATTGGCTCGTGCCAAGCTTGTCTCACTCTTGAGTGATTTTAGTGAAAGTTGCCGTTTTTCCCACCAAATCACTGAATGCTACAGCCCTGGCTGGCACGTGAACTGTGTTGTAAGGTACAGCAGACCATCACCTAAACAGTTATTTGTGACTATAGATGAGACTTGACAACTTCCAGACAGAAAAAGAGGCGCGTCCCACATTTCCCAGCTCGCTCTCACACACAGCAAGTTCAAAGCTCTAAAGCCAGCTGTGTGCAAACCCCCACTCTTAGTTCCAAACTCGGTATCTATTCCGATGTTTTCGGTTACAAACAACAGAATGCCATCTCAAGGAGACGTAAATGAAGAAGGGGATAAGCCACTTGTGCCTGTGAAGGTGGGAGGCTGGGTGGGGTCCACTCAGAGCTCCAGCTCCACTTCCTGCAGCTCCTTCTGCTCTATCACCCAGGACCTGCTTACCCTCAGGTTGCCCCGTGTGGCTGGACGAGGGTGATACCTCCTTCTCCACGCCATGGGTGGTGGATGGTGGGGGGTGGGGGGCTGTTTCTTTCCTTAACATTAAACATAATCTAGAGCTTGAGGCTCACTCAAAGTCTCCCCTGAGAAGAGAATGGCAGGAAGGGCAGGGCTCCTTCACAGAAGCAGGCCGGTGGCTTCTTCCCCTGTCCCACAGGCCCTGGCTGCTCTGAGAGCCCGGAGGCACAGCCGGCAAGGGCTGAATGAAAGGAATGGAGAAGAGCAAGAGGCGTTTGCTCATGTTTTAGGTGCAAATGTGAAGACACACAACACAAACTAAGAACGCCCCTTTTTCAAGCGTTTCCAAGTAAGAAGATGCATGAAAATGATGAAATAATCACTTATTGGTCTCAGTGAGTTTTTGCTTCTTTGAACTAAGCAACTATTAATTATAAAATCTGTGAGTCTGATTTTTTAAGTTCCTCTGATCTCCAGTGGTTAAATAAATAATCCTTTAAAGTTATTAATGTGCTATTTGACAGCTTTCGTGTTTTCCACCCTGCTAAAAGTGGGGACTAAGGACAGTTGCTGAGCCCCACGTCCTCAGCAAGCGCTATCAGAGCTAATACCGTCACAAGCCGAGGTCCCCAGGGATGCAGGGTGACTGCGTACTCCCAGAGCCACCCAGCAGCCTCCTCCAGCCTCCCCCATCTCTGCTGCTGCTTCCCAAGCAGTCAAGCATCTGTATGGAGCACCCCTTGACAATATTAAGACTAAGGAAAATACGCTCAGAACATCCTATCTGTGCAGAGTGACAGCGAGCAAGGGGGAAATTGGCAGGGGCATTTTTGTGACAGTTTGTATTCCAACAAATAATCACATTTCATTTTTTTAATAGGCTTAAGTGCACTCCCAAAGCAGGCTGTGCACTTTGCACATTTAGTTATGATCATACTTTCCTATTATCTGATGCATCTTCAATTTAAATATCAGCGTAATTTATGTCTATCATTTAGTACGATCCAGGCCAATTATAACAATTCTTCCCTATAAAACTACAGTTGTTAGAAGAATGTCGAGTAGGAAAATGTTTAAATCCTGACATAGAAACGTCTGTGATAAAACCAGGCGTGGAGAATTTCATGGGCCTTGGAAAAAATGGAAAAGCCATTTCCAGCACTTGCTTCAAGGGCTCTGCTAACACCATCTCCCACAAAGGGCCACTCTTCTTTTAAGCAGCATACTGTGACTATTCTGAAGCATTTGAAGTTGCATAACCAACTTTTACTGGGATTTCTCAGTCTACCTTTTTTATTCTCTCTAATGAAATACTTGTCAAACAGGTTGCTTCCTCTTAACCCGATGGAAATGCCTATGATGTAGAGATCCGTACTTAACTCCGTTCTGGAAACGAGGGGTAGTGCAAAGGGAGGCAGCCGTGACCGTCTCGGGACTAGGAGAAAGGCATTTCCTCCAGGCTCGGCTTCAGGGCGGCCGTGGGTCCCTGCACAGTACAAGCTGAGGCCTTGTACAGGCCCCTGGTGGACACTCGCCACCCCTCCACCTTGGCGTGTCTGGCCATCCATCAGGAGGGTCCGTCCACTCAGGGAGGGCTGTCCACTCAGGGAGGGCTGTCCATTGGGAAGTGCTGTCTATCGGGAAGCTCTGGCCATCGGAAGCTCTCCCCAGGGAGCGCTGGCCATCAGGAGGGGCCGTCCATCAGGAAGCTCTGTCCATCAGGACTCTGGCCATCAGGAAGCTCTGTCCATCAGGAGGGGCCGTCCATCAGGAAGCTCTGGCCATCAGGAAGCTCTGGCCATCGGAAGCTCTGGCCATCAGGAAGCTCTGTCCATCAGGACTCTGCAACACGTACAGGAGATGCCACAGCTAGGAAAGGCACCTCCAGGCTCCATCTTCCTGAGAGGGTCAGACTAGAGTAGAAAAGGGTTCTGGGGGTGACCGACGAGGAACGAGAGGTGGCCAGTGCTGACAAATGACACGAACGTACATGAGTGCACACAGGGACAGCCAAGCAAAGGCCAGTCCCTGAATAAAAACCATGCTGGGAGCGGAGAGACACAGCTGCCCCCGCTGCACCGGCCACCCGCTCCCCACGTCCCTGCAGGCTGCCTGGAAGTGCTGGAGGACGCTGTGGCTCCAGGACACGCCGGCGTGCCTCAGGTTAGCTGTTGCTCGTCCTAGAGCTTGGCCTCGCCGGTTGCAAACGCGGAGAGCCAGCGCCTCGAGGATGAAGGCGCCAGAGCGCAGTCTACAGCCTCAGCTCGCTGCCCCACTCTACTCTCCTGGAAGAAGGGGAGGTGCAAGGTAGCGCCTGCTTTTCTAGAAGGAACCACGGGGCCCCGAGATGACGACTCAGATCTCAAGTTAGGAATGTCTTTTAAATGTCATTCCTTCCTGCTGAGATTTGAGTTGAATCTCCCTCCATGGCTTCATCTCACTAGAGTAAAATGGGTGTTTCACGTAGAAAAATTCTCAGTGTTTCCTGCGGGGAATGAGGGAGAGGCTGCACCCGAGTCAGCGGGGGCTCATAGGAAGGAAGGAGGGTCCGTCTATTCCACAGGACACACGGACACAAGCTTAGGACACAGATGGGCCCCAGAGAGCATCTAACCCAGGTTCTGCACTTGAAAAATGGGACACGTAAGCCTCTTCCGATGCAGTGATTAGCGACGCGGAGGCTGGCGCAGGATCCTTGCCAGAAGGGAGCGCGCCACCTGCAGTGGACAGCGCATGACGGGTTGGCGCGGCGGCTCGCTGGCGGCCTCCGGTTAAATTGCAGCCAGGACTAGCGTCCTCACATTTCCCACGGCTGTACCCCCCACTCCCAAAGACCCAGAGGACCTCATCCCAGCACCAATCACCATATTTAATGCAAAAACAGAGGAAGCATTTTAAAATTTCTTAAGTTTAAGGGAATTTATTTGCCTCAAGTTATATTTAAGAGAGAACATTTCCAAAGCAGGCATGTGTATATCTCCTAGGCTAATAGGTGGTGTCCCCACAGTTTTCCCATACTGGAACTCAAAACCTATTTGCTCAGCTTGTCTTACTTTTGTCTAAGATCAAGGGACATAAAAACAGCAGAGGGTGCTGAAGCTCGCCTTCGTGACCCTGGAGACCCTGGCGGAGTTCCCGTGCCTGGGCCCTCAGGTGGTTGTCAGGGAAGTTACGGGTCCCCGTGTGTATCTCAACCAGGACGCACAAAGCACAGTTTAAGAAACACAGTTGACTTTTTTCCCTGCATGACGGCGCCTTCTCGCTTGCAAGGAGGAAAGCTGGGTGGTCTGCGCCGGAAGCATGCAGGAGCCACCACGGCCTCGGTGGGGGTCTGCATGACCCAAGCAGCATTTTGCGCTGGGGAACCCCGGATTGCCCACAGCAGTGAGGGGGAAGCTTCCTCCACTAAGTGAATAGGGGCTGTCTGGCTAGATGCTTAAGTGACAATGAAAATTCAGGGGTAACATCTTGAGGAAGCAGCCTGGAGGCCAGTTCTGAGCCTGCAGGGGATTTGCTGCTTTTGCATTTGTAAAGGAGCTGCTCCCTTTTCCCTCCTAGCACATTCAGCAGAGAGTACTCAGGATATGGATTATTGGGGAGTGAGGGTGAATCCACACCTGGACTAAATAACCATAAAAAATGCAACTAAGGGTCTGTGTACAACCCCAAGCCCAAAATCCTTATTACATCTTTCAGAAACAAGACCCCATTTTGAGATCTTACAGGAATCTGTTCTGTGGAGTGTCAGGAAATAGGCGACCTAAGACCTCCAGCATGGGCCTGTGCCCCAATGCACGTCGCAGCAGGACCGAGGGAGAAGGAAGAGACGGTAAGGGGCTCCATCTCCAGGGGCGCCTTCCCAGGCGACTGCTGGCTGTAGAAAGACTGCGGGATGCCATGTCCCCGTCTAGTGTCTGGTTTGCTCTCCTTCGTCCACAGGAGTCAGGCCACATAACCCACGCCCCGTTGTCCAGAAGAGGCTCGAGGAGTCTGCGGAGGCGCCATGCTGCCCACTGCACTTCGGTACGCGGTTCCTGAGACCCGCTGTCTAGAATTCCCATTATCAAGAACATCTGAAGGCAGGTGATAGGCACTGCCCAGACCGTATGAGGAATTAATTTCAGTTGCTCCGATACCAAAGCATGAACCTTCCTTCGGAATCAGGTGACAGCCTCCCTGAGTCAGCAAGCCGAGGGCTGCGTCCCCTCTGTGGCCACGCAGAGGTGGGCGCCACCTCCACGCAGCTCCTTTGTCCTCCTGTGGCTTCTGGCAAGGGCATCCACTGTGCCATGCAGAACACGGAGTTCAGAAGCTGCTCTACATTCCGAGGCAGTGAAGGGTGTAAACTTGGCATCTTTTTAAAGCCACAGTGCGGCAGTTTGGTATTGTTTATGTATCTAAAAATAGATATTCGATTATGTTTGTAAACTGGCCTGTCCCTCTAGGCATATTAAATTATATTGGCTTCAGAGGATTCACTTTTACTTGATTAAATAATGATTAAGGCTTTGATTGGGCCACGTCAGTAGGGCCTTGCACCAAGGGGGTGGGGACTCACAGAGAAAAGACACGGCAAAGGACAGAGTTTTGACTTTTGAGTTTTGAGCTGGAGCCCTGCAAGTGAACATGCAGGAGAAGAACACAGGGATAGAGACGGTTCCACAGACACAGCAGAGGCCCTGGGAAGAGAGACGAGCCTGATAGTCTACAGCTGACCTGGTGGAGAGAAGCAAGCTTGAGCCTGGAAATAATTGGGCTCCGGGGAGAGAGAAAAGGCCTAGAGAGCCCTCCAGCCTACAGCTGAGATTGGGAGAAGCTGGGACCACGGAGCTTTAAGAGGAAGAAGAAATCTGAGCCCTGGCAGACGTCGGCAGCCGTCTTGCTCCAACACGTGGCAACAGACTTTAGTGAGGCCTGGAAACTGTCAGCTTCTATCCCAAATAAATGCCCTTTATAAAAGCCAACAGACTTCTGGTACTTTGCATCCGCACCCCTTTGGCTGACTAATCCACAGAAACATGGAAAAGGGTTGAGCCAAGACACATCCTTCAAGGCCTACTCCTGGGACTGCATGCACGAGGGCGTCCTGCAGGACGGCGTCAGCAGCCCCAGGCCTCTCTGTGGAGGCAGCAGGAAGAGCTGTGCAGGGGGGTCTTCGCAGGCTATTAATGCCACTTGTGAAAATTAAATCTATGAACAAAAAGTGGGTGCTGAGTACACGAGCATGTGAAGACACAGCAGTGCCCGTCAAGCATCTTAGTTCAGAGAAGCTGGGGCAGGGAGTGAGGCCCCACAAACCAGGAGTCCCCGGCCGACTGAGTCAAGGCCCCAGGCTTTACCGAGGCCCAGTCACAGTGAAGATGTCTCCACTGGGGAGTCCTGGCTGACCTCCGTTTGTCCTCAGGCAGAGCTGTCGGCTCAGGCTCCAGGCAGCCTGTGACGCTGATTGCTGCGGGTTTCTCCTTTGCTTGCTTCTTCCCAGACCTTCCTTCTCTGCTTCTCCTATTCTCCCTCCTTCCCTCTTCTTCCCTCTTTCTCTCTCCTCCTTTGCTGCACAAGAGACTCTGATCATCATCAGAAGAGAAGTTAGGGTAGCAGGCACCACCAACGCCTTTCCAAAGCTATTCCCACAAAAGCCAGTCGAGGTGAGCCCCAGCCCACCCCCACAGCAAACCACGTCAGGAGCTTTAACAACACGGCATCCAGCTGGGCCCCTCATCGTGAGCGATGAGGCCACAGGACTAGCGTGAAGAGAGTTTCCTGCGCCGGTGGGCTTGGTGGCTGGGCTCGCGGCTCGGTCCAGACCTGCTCTTGGCCTTGATCGGCATCCCCGTTGGAAACAGAGGCTCTTGAAGGGTGGGCCTTCAGCTGGGTTCCTGGAGTCCCTTCCAAACAGCAGAAATTAGACATCATCAGAGAGAGCCCCAGAGCGCAGCCAGAGGCTGGGGGTCAGTGAGGACCCAGAAGAGGGAAGAGAGGATGTGGCCGTGTGTCAGGGAAGCCCAGGAACCCGAGGATTGCTGGCCGGCAGATGCTACCCCCAGCCCTCCAGCCTCCGAACACGCAAGACAATAAACACCCATCATTTAGGCCAAACCACTGAGTGGTGTTTGTTGTAGCAGCCTGGAAGCTGAGACAGCAAGCCTGGAGGACTTTATAGGGTCTCCAAGAATGTCGCTTCCCAAAAGGAAAAGTTCAAAGGAGGACACCACACGTCATCACCACCATCACCAAATGGCGGTTCAGTGTCTGGAAAGAAAGGATGCAGGGAGTGAAAACGGAGGAGTAGAGGGGCTCCTGAGACCACATGTGGAAAGGCCAAGGGGCCTGGTTTTATACCTGCATAAAGAAAAGGAGGAAAGA
This sequence comes from Tolypeutes matacus, assembly GCA_026826555.1. NCBI lineage: Eukaryota > Metazoa > Chordata > Mammalia > Cingulata > Chlamyphoridae > Tolypeutes > Tolypeutes matacus. Next base: position 7,301,788 of record JAKSZT010020074.1, on the reverse strand, counting down.
AGAGAAAGCGTGGAAGGACAGAGCGGATCTCGGCGGCACCGGCCCCGCTTCTGAGCCGGGCAGGACAGGCTTGGGCATCTGGACGGAGATGCAGGAGGACGCCTGGCAGGGCCTCTGGGCGGCCTGGGCACCCCTCTCCAGGTGGGTCTTGAGTGCTGAGCTATGGCGCTGCCCTGCCCCGGCCTCTAGGGTGGGCTTCCCCCTCACGTGGGTGCGCCAGTGGCCACACTGTTAACTCGACCGCTTGGAAAGAATTTAGCATCACGCAAACACCACGGTGGTCTCGCCTAATATTCTGCTTCATTCCCTTTGGAGACGAGGGGGGAGAGGCTCAGGCCCTGTCGTCCTGAGAGGGCAGGTGGGGAAGGGTCTTCATGTCACACGGCATGGGGGGAGCTTCGCGCCACGCCGACGGGGCCTCTGGGCATCTGTTCCCGACACAGCAGAGTCTGCCCCTTCTTAGGGCTCCAGGGTTCTACCTGCAGCCCTTTAATAAAAATCTGCACAGCCCAAGAGTCCCCATTCGGCGTTCCTATAAAGCTGATTCTTAATTCTCTTAACTGTCCCTTTAAAAACAGTGTTTCTCACAGTCTTTCCTGGGGACCATTCCAGTCATAAAGTTGTGGGGTGCCTATTAGAAAGGGGGATTCCTCAGCCCACTCATGCATTCTGAATTAGAATCATGGGGGACAGACCCCCAAAATCTGCTAAATGGCAAACCCCAGGCAATTCTTATGCATGGTTCTAATTCTTAAGTATTACTTATAATCTCGTGCTGAAAATTTCAACTATTCAATTGCTTCCAAAACATAAGAACAACCAAAAATGCATAGGCTGTACTTCTACAGTAAGAATATATCATTATAGAAATACCATCGTAAGGCGGACTGGGGAAAATATGTGGCTGCAGGTCGTTGGAAATCCTGTTCTCAGCATGTACGCTCTGGCTTCATTTTCACAGCTCACGCCGCAACTGCTGCCGAGCTCCATTTCCACCCTCAATTCTACATCCTCTGTCTGACTCAGGTTTTAATGGAATTGGCCTGCCTAAATTCAGTATTTTCCCTATTATGAGGCTGAAATCCACAAGGAAAGCCAGCATAACAGCTTTGTAAAAGCCCTCATCTGAACTAACAAGAACCAGAAGAACAGCCCATCCAGTTTGGGGAAAAGTTACGCTTTGGCTCAATCAGTATTGACTCCGACCTGCCTCCACCCAGGTGTCCCACCCTTTGCTCGGAAAAGGGGCTTCCGTGCAGCTGCCCCCTTGCCAGGTGCAAAGCCAACCTGAGTGGGAGCGTCCCCCGGCCTGGCAACCTGCTCTTCCCGCACAGCTGGCAGCGTAGCTGGCAGAGGCTTAGAAGCAGGCGTGTTAGGGGTGGGTCTCAATTCCCAGCCGACGGCGTGGGCACGGCACTGGTGACAGACCTTACTTGTTAGGAGTTACATAGGCTTAAAGTACCTTTCGATGCATGAGAGAAATAGCCTTTCCAGATATGTACTAGCTGGTCTGCTGCTCCCTGGCCAAAAGCTCGCATGGAAAGGCCATTTTACACAGCATAATCGTGAGAGCAGGGAGAGCCAATGAGAAAAATCCTGTCTACTATGAAACAAAAAGCATATTTAAAGCCGTGCAGGGTAGCCAGCCTCTAGTTTACTCTATACAATCAATAGTTCAATGTTCTGTGCTAGAAATCACATCAATGGTTTCTCATATGATCAAGTCCAAGTAGAATTAGCATCAAAAAAGTGAGCTCACACGAGGGACAGGGAGTCGCTCTGAATTCCCGCCAGCGCATCTGTGGACAAGGAGAATAAGCGAGGCCGGCAGAGGGCTGAGCTGCCGACCGAGCTGCTGCTGGGTTCCGACTGGCTGGAAGACGCACCCCTGCCCCTGCCAGCCAGGGCAGGTGGACAGGTCTCCCGAGGCGCTACTGTCTACTTTGCATGCATTTTAGACTTGGGAAGGGAGCAGAAAAAAGTCTGGTGAAGTAGCTTTTCATTAGAAGTTAATCAGAAGTTCAGCCAGAACGTGGCACCTGTCAAAGCCCACCGTGGCCCTTGAGCCCCACGTGGACACTGGGCAAAGCCCCCAGGAGGCGGGGTGCATCAGGCCGCAAAAACGTGGGTGTCTTTTGACCTTCTGGGACTTTATTCTAGGGAAATAATTGTGTTAGGTAAAGGTGGGCTGTAAGGACCTTATTAGTGACGCAGTTTTTAAGAGCCAAGAGGCAGAAGCAAGTTGAATGGCTAAAAATAACACCCTGGTCAAAGCTGAGCCACCGTCCAATGGGCAGTCTGTATCTGTGAAAGAATGCTGCATGGGTGTATTAGTCAGCCAAAGGGGTGCCGATGCAAAATACTGGAAATGGGTTGGTCTTCGTAAAGGGGATTTATTTGGGGTAGAAGTCCACAGATACCAGGCCATAAAGCATTAAGTTTCTTCTCTCACCACAGTCCATTGCCACGTGTTAGAGCAAGACAGCTGCCGGCGCCTGCCAGGGTTCAGGCTTCTGGGGTTCCTCTCTTCCCGGGGCTGCGTTTCTCTCCGGGCTTAGCTCCTCTGGTTCCTCTGCAAGGTCAGCTGTAGACTATCAGGCGAACGGCTCACTCTCTTCTCCTGGGGCCTTCTCTCCAACATCAAAACTGCTTCCCAAAAACTGCTGCAGCTCTGTTCTTTCTGATGCCTTTTCTATTTGATTCCCCCACATTAGTGTGTGTGAGTGTGCATGTGTCAGTGTGGGTATGTGAGTGCTTATATGCATGTGCATGTGTAAGTGTGCATGTATTAGTGTGTGTATGAGTGTGCATGTGAGTGTGTGTATGAGTGTGTGTGTATGTGCATGTGTCAGTTTGTGTATATGTGAGTGTTTATATTCCTGAGTGTGCAAGTGTGAGTCTGTGTTTGTATGAGTGTGTATGAGTGTGAGTGGAAGGCATGTGTGCATAAGTGTGTATATGTGGAGCTGAGCTTAGGCGAATTTCCCAGAGCAAGTGTCTATCCTAAGGAAGGTCTGTCCCCAGAAAGGTTGGTCTGAGCATCTCCAGACAGAGGCATCCCCACATGCCCCCGAAAGGCTCTGCTCACACCCTGCCCTCCAGGGCACCAGGCTCAGTTCCCGACCGCCGCCCTCCTTTCCTCCGCGTGGCCGCTGCTGGCTCCAGCCACAGAAGGAGCCAGGCCCGGGAGACACGGGTGGCGGCTGCCTATCTCCTCACAGGTGCAATGGGCACGTTAGGCAAGGGCAGTGACTTTCTAGCTTTTCTTTTTAAAGATGTTTTTCAGATGAAATTAAATGTGAAACACAAAGATATAAGGTTGGTAAAAATATATACAGGGACTTCTAGAAGTTTCCAGCGGTATGGCATACCAGATACTCTGCCTGACTCTCCTGCTGAAAACAAATAAAAATTCTAAATGAAATACTAAAAATCATTTATGATGGAAAGGTCAAAAGTACGTGAAAGCAGAAATGTGCAGAGGGTGGCCTGTGGGGAAGGTGACCATGGTTCCAGGGCCATTTGTCCTCAGCAGGAGCTCGAGCCTTGGTGTTCAATGTGTGGGACACATGGGGTAGATGGCCGGCAGAGTCAGAGTCCACTGACGCCCTGGGCAGAATGTCCTCTAGAAGGAGCCTGATCCCGGGATATAAGATCCTCTAGGAGGACCCCTGAGTGGTTTACATGCTTAGTGTGAGGTTGGACCAGAAATGCTGCTCCCCTCATGAAGAAGGAAAAATCAAAATACAGGTGACATCAAGAGCACAAGGGCTCAGAAAGAACAGATGGTACAATTAGAACTGCGGAGTTTCCAGAAATCAGAATGGTCAGGCACAGAATGTAAAATAATTATGGTTAATATACGTTAAAAAAATCACAAGCAAGCTTGAAAACTTGAATAAAAAGAGCAAGGGACTAACAAAAAAGAAAAAGAAAAGAAAAAAAAGACCAACCATTTGAAAAAGAACCCAATCAACTTTGGAGAAATTAAAAACAGAGTTGCTGAGTGTTTTTATGTATAGCTTAGAGAGAACTAGTGAATAAGGAACTAGATCTATAGAAATTATCTAGAATGTAGCAGAGAGAGACAAAGAGATGGGGAAGAGAGAGGCAAATCGCATCTGAGAGAACACAACGATGTCAAACATCTCACTGGAGATCCAGATAGAGGAGAGAAGACGGAGCAGAAGCAATAGTTGAAGAGTTAATGGCTAAGAATTTCCTCAATTTTATACTTTTTGTAGTTCATATTCTTTTTATACTCTTTGCACTGAGTAGTATAAATAAACAAATTTAAACCTAGACGTGTTGCAGCAGATTGCACAGTGCTGAAGACAAAGATGAGGTGAATGAAACAATTGGGGGGAAGTGGGACGTACAGAGAAAAGACAGTTTGAAGTAATCGCTATAGGATGTCTTCGATGTGCCGACAGACAGACAGACAGCTTAAATCTGTTACGTGGGCTATAGGACCCTGCAAAGGGCACAGATCAGGCAGGGGACAGTGATCTGAGGCCACTGCACTGGCCCCTCCAAGTCCAGTGCCCAGTCGCAGGGAGTGAGTTGTGTTGCTGGGAAAGCACAGCACACGACCGGCAAGGCCACGTGCAGTGGCTGCGCACGGAGGAAGGGGATCAAGGAAGGAAGAAATGATGTGCGAACATTGAAGAGGCGATCATAATACCTGGTGGGGTTAAAAAGAAAGAGTAAAACTAAGCTATATGACAAGACTAGCCTCTAAGTTGGGAAGGCAAATGTGCTCTAACATCTTCGTATTGTTCAGGGATTGATAAAAGCGTTGATTTAAAATAGCACAAGATAAGAAAGGCAGAAAAATCCAAATGCATCAGTAATTACAATAAATGAAATATGAATCGTGATATAGGTAAAAGAGGAGTGGGTGTAGCTAGGTGGTTGAGCACCTGCGTCACATGTATGCAGTCCTGGGTTCAACCCCCTGTACTGCCCAAATGTCTTTCAAATATATGAAGGCGTTTTAGATTCCTAGCCTGCTGGAAGCAGAAACCATGAAATGGGTCAGCTTGAACAATGGGAATTTATTAGCTTACAGCTTGAGGCCAAGAAAACATCCAGATTAAAGCATCTTCGGGTGATGCTTTCTCCCTGAAGCCTGGCTGCGGCAGTCCTTGGCTCCTCTGCCACATGGCAAGGCACATGGCAGCATCTGCTGGCCTCTCCCTTCTCTTTTCGATTTCATTGCTTTCAGCTTCTTGCTTCCATGACTTTCTCTCTCTTTGTTTTCATTCCATTAATAAAGGACTGAAGTAATAGGATTAGGTCCCATTCTGATTGAGGTGGGTCACACCTTGCTTTAGTTTGCTAAGGCTGCCAATGGGACATATCAGAAATGGGTTGGCTTTTTTTTTCTTTCTCTCCCCCTTTTTGGAGGGGGGTTGGCTTTTATAAAGGGAATTCATTAGGGTAAAAGCTTACAGTTCTGAAGCTGTGAAAATGTCCAAATCAAACTATCATGAGCCTTCTCACCAAAGGTCAGCTGCTGGATCCTGGACTCCTGCCAATGGTGAGGCAAGACGGTGACTCTCCATCTGGGTCTCTGCTTTCTCCTCCAGGCCGCCTTCCTCCCCAAGCTCAGCAGTGGGTGCCAAGCACGTGGGGGGTTTTGAGCTGCTCCATGGGCCCAGCCTCTTGGGGTTTCTCTCTGGCTCTCTCTCAGCCTCTCGGGGCTCCTTTGTCTTTCTGCAACTGCAGATTATCCTGGAGTCCTTTCTCATATGGCAGAGTGAAAATGGCAGCTGCCTTTCTCTCTGTGTGTTTCTGCTCTCAGTTTTCCACTGATATAAGACTCTAGCAAGAGGGCGGAGATCCAACCTGGATCACGCCTCACTGGTGTAGTCCAATCAAAGGTCCTAAAGTGATCTAATCAGGTGATCTGATCAAGGTCCCTTAACCGAATCTAATATAGTCAAAGGGTCTCACATCCACAGAATTAACTTAAAGAACATGATCTTTTCTGGGATTCACAAAACTCCAAACTGTCACATACCTTAACTGAAGTATCCTCATCAAAGATCCAATTTACAATGGGTTTATACCCACAGGAATGTGTTAGATTTAAGAACATGCTTTTTGGGGATACATATAGCTTCAACCTACCACACTCCATCCTCTGCATCCCCAAAAAACATGTTCTTTCTACATGCAAAATATATTCATTCCATCACAACATCCCCAAAGTCTTAAGTCATTTTCAGTAACGATGCCAAGTACAAAGTCTCTTCAAATTTGGTTATAGGTATGCTCTTTCGAGGGGCACAATTACCCTCTGGCTGTGGACCTGTGAAACCTAGGAAACAAGTAATCTGCTTCCAATATTCAAAGGAGGGACAAGCATAGGGTAGACATTCCCATTCTCATAGGGAGAATTTTTTAGGAAAACAGAGGTCACATGGTCCCAAACAATTCTGAAACCCTGCAGGGCATACTCTCTTAGATTTCAAGATCTGAGAGTCATCTATGGAACGATGGTTTCTCCTCTGGGACTGATGGACAGGCAGCCTCACCTTTCTAAGATCACGTGTAATGGCCATGTTCTCCCACAAATACTAGCATGAAGGCTGAACCTCTTCAAGAATTGGGGTGATGGCTGGACTCTCCACAATCCCCAGGCATCTGAGAAGCTGGGGTGACAGCACATTTCCTGAGAAAGACCACCCCCCCACTTCCAAGTATTGGGGCATATTCTTTCCACACACACGGGAAGATGTCTTCAGTCCAATCTCAGCTTCCATGGTCCTGCCTTTGAAATGATTTTTCCTTTAATCTGACACTTTTAGTCCAGGATGGCAGTGGTTCTGTCCATATAGATCTTACAACAAACTTGCATGTAGTACACATGGGTCAAAACCATGTCGGTAAGACTTTCTACAGATCCTTCCTGGATAACTGCATTTCCAATTCTGACTTGCACTGAAATGTCTGGCTGGTTCCAAATTCGTTAAATCCTCACATGGAGCACCATTCTTTAGGGACCTTCCGGAAACTCAGAATTTTTCAAACTGTCAGTATCTGGTTTCTTTATGTCCAGGAGTACAGTTCTCAGCTTATCCTCTTCCTCTCGTATTTTCCTAACAGTTGCAAAGAGAAATCAGGCAGCGTTCTTCACATTTAGCCTGGAAATCTCCTCAGCCAAATATTCAAGCTCATCACTCTCAGGTTCTGCCTTCCATCTGACCATCAGAACTCAAGTTTGCCAAGTTCTCTGCAACTTTAAAACACAGGTTTCTTTTCTTCCAGTTTCCAGTAACACATCTAACATTTCTGTCTAAGGCCTCCTTGGAAGTACTTTAGCATCCCTATTTCTACCCACAGTCTCCTCAAAGCCATCTAGGCCTTTTCTATTAAGCACCTCACAGTTCTTCCAGCCTCTCCCATTACCCAATTCCAAAGCCGATTCCACATTTTTGGTATTTTCAACAGCAGCACCCCAATTCTGGTACCAAAATCTGTTTTCGCTTCCTAGGCTGCTAGAAGCTGATACCATGAATTGAGTCGGCCTGAACAATGGGAATTTATTAGCTTAAAATGTCCAAATCAAGGCATGATCAGGTGACACTTTCTTCCTGAAGAACAGCTGCTGGTGATCCTGGGCTCCTCTGCCACGTGGCAAGACATGTGGTGGCGTCTGCTGGTCTCTCCCTTCGCTTCTGGGATTCACTGCCTCCACTTCTTGCTGCCCTGGCTTTCCCTATCCCTCTCTGTATTTATTCCATTTATACAGGACTTCAGTCATAGGATTAAGTCCCTCATGCTAACCGAAGTAGCCTCATCAAAAGATCCTACGAATAATAGGACTTACACCCACAGGAATGGGTGAGGTTTAAGAATATGCTGTTCTGGGGTACGTACAGAAGGTTATGAGAGACACTGAGATGCAAGGAACCAGAAAGGTGAAGAGTAGATATGGGAAAATATATGCCACGCAAATACTGCCAAAACAAGACAAAGCTGGAATCACTGCAGTGACATCACATAAAACAGGCCTGAGGATAAATACCATCACATAATGAGAACAGGCTCAGCATCTTAGGAAGACGGGATTATCACTAGTTGTATATCAATACACATCCTCAAACTGAATTAAGCAAAAATTGACCCAACTATAAAGAAAAACATAAATTCCCCATTGGTATTTTTTAAGTATACAGTTTTCCTTCCCCTTCATTTTTTAAAGAACATTCCTCATCTGTGGTTTTATCTGATGTTTATCAGTTTCCTCAGGACTATATTCAGATTATGCATTCCTAGCCAGAAGGTAGCACAAGTGGAGTCCCGTGTCCTTCTCCAGCAGGGCCACATCCTAAAGCACCCGGTGCCCGCTCTCTCCCCCGCTCAGCTGCAGGTTATCAGACACATGGCTCGTGTCTCCCTGGCCTCATCTCTTCAGCTTCGGCAGCTCTGCTGATTTCAGCCTCCAGCCTCTTCTTACTCTCTCTGTGTTTCTGTTTATGTTCTCAGTTTATGCAACACTCCAGTGAGAGGATTAGGACCCACCCTAGGCCCCCCCACCCCACAGTCTAATAAAAAAACCCTTAACTAAACCAATCTAATCAAATATCCCTCAACTGAATCTAACCAAAAGGTCCTACATAAAATAGGCTTACATGTACAAGAAAGGCTTAGCTTAAGAACCCTGGGGTCCACAAAAGACTCAAACCGGGATAGTCTCTTTCTCTCTCTCTCTCTCTCTCTCTCCCCTTCTCCATCATTTATCTACCTACCTACATATCTATCATCTCTTCACCTATCATCCATCCATCTATCTATCTATCTGTCTATCTATTATCTATCTATATCTATCTATCTATCTATCTATCTATCTATCTATCTATCTATCTATCTATCATCTATCTATCAGACGAGATCGGGCGCGTTCAGGGTGGTATGGCCGTAGACTCTATCTATCTATCTATCTATCTATCTATCTATCTATCTATCTATCT